>LOEQ01002610.1:77492-90955 GCA_001685075.1 Bramus lutescens | reverse complement strand
GGGCTGTGGAGGGAGGGACTGTGGAGGGAGGGGCTATGGATTGTGGAGCTGTGGAGGGCAGAGCTGTGGAGGGTGGGGCTGTGGAGGGTGGAGCTGTGGATCACTTGCTACCTGTGGACAACAGTGCTGCCCAGCACCTCAGGAGGGGGTCTGTGGAGTTGGGCTACAGAGAAGCTGCAAGCAGCTTAGCTGCGAAGGGTGGGTCTGGAAGCTGTGGAGCTACTCGGTTTGGGAATTTCTAGGAACGGGATTCCCCTTGGTTCACAGAACCAGGAACTAATTTTAGACTCTGGGATCGAGTGTAGTAGCTCCTCCATTGCTTGTCACCACGCCTGAGAACAGAATAGCGTCCCAGAATTGGATTCAGAGAGCAGGAGGCGCTGAGTCTCTCCTGGAGTGGCCTCTGGTATCCCCGTATCTCCCGGCAGGAGCGGTCTAATTAGTCCTCTGCCCGTGTGCCATCTTAGGACCTTCCACATTCTACTGCTGAATAATTCAGCCTCCGGTTGCCATAGCAACACCTCACCTGTGGTATTCCCAAGAGTGTTGGAGTTTCCTTAGTGTTTTTTTTTTCTATTTCCAAATCTTAAAATTTTTATCTTGTGTGTGCTGTGGGGCTTCTCTGAGTGAAGGGATCCTTGTCTCCCATGCATGCACACCCAGCATGCCTAGTCTGGGTCCCACTGTGAAGCTGGGGTCCCCTCTATGGGGTGAAAGTCTGTGATGATGCCCGTTCCTTCCTGCAGGGTTGCTGAGCTTGCCCTTCACATGTATGTGGGTGAGTGGGCAAAGTCCTGGTTTGGCATGGACAAAGGTGTCCTGGGAATCACATGCAAAGGCCTGTGTGCCCCCTTGGTGCTGTCCACACACTCTCTCAAGAGCATTGAATACAAAGACACCAATGACAGGGTCCCATAGTGTAGCTCGGGTTGGCCTTGAACTCCAGGCCCTCCTGCCTCAGTCTCCCCAGCACTGGAGTCACAAGCTGTGCTGGCTGTCACTCTCAAGTACTGACCGCATGCTGCGCGTTGAGTTTATCGGCTCCCGTCTCAGCCACCCTTGCAGCAACACAGTGATGGATTGAGGCCCTCACTTCTTGTTTCTCATGCTTTGGGAGTGGTTGCAGTTTCCTGCCAGGGTGCTGTGGGAAGAGAAGGAGAGGTATTAATCGGACAGTCCCAGAGTGCCCAGCTGGCTCNGAAGCCTTCCACACAGTAAGGCATCAAGGGATGCTCTAGCTTGGTCATCGCTTGGCGCTGTCTCCTATGGGTTTCGGCTTCATGTGGGGTGTGCGTGGAGTCCTGACAAAGACACTGTGCCTGGTGCACAGATGTCTGCACCCATAGGGGGCAGAAGAAGGAATGCAAAGTCGTCGTTGTCCCCACATAGGTTAGAGATGAGGAGATACTTTGTAAAAATATTCACAAATGAGCTTGGCCTCAGGAAGGTGGGTTTAGATGGCAATGCCCCGTCACAGCTGTGGCCAAGGACTCCCCTCACTTTAGAAAGTGGAGACAGTGGGACCGGCAGCTTTGTAAAGATTCCGGGTCACTCAAGAGGAACAAGATAACATTCCTGGCAGGAGGTACTGACTGAGAATGGCTACTGCCAAGGCCAGGCATCCTCAGGGGTTGCTTGTCATAGGCACAAGCTCTAGAAGCCACCAGCAGGCCTCCTGGTCTGAATAAATGGGGTCACAGGTGCTAACCGCCCATGTGGCCTTAGAGCCTTGCTATGGAGCAGATGACAGCCTTGTGCCTAGACGAGTTAGTTGATGGTTTGTTTGGGCCAAGGCTCTGGACAGGCGCCTCTTGAGTGCTGCATTGCATGGCTTCTTCTTCAGGCTCCCTGGGGAGGCCTTTGTTCTGGGGCTGAGTGAGAGGCTGATAACTAAGCTCAATAGCCTCCTCCAGGGGTTGGCACTTAGCGCATTAGCACAGCGGTTAAATGATCCCAGCTTCTCTCTGTACACTGTGTTCTGCCGCATCCAGAACAGATTGCTACCACTGGGCCCGCGGAGAACGCAGGGTCTCAAGGCAAACAGCACCAGGCACACCGGCACCACCAGTCGGTCACTTCTCCCGTGCTTGTTCGCCTTGAACTCTGCAACGTTTTAGGTTGCGTGATGCTCCTCCACATGTTCTGCTGAGGCTGCAGAGGAGGTCACACGTGGTGCAAACTCTTGTGTCTAGCGGACACAGGCTTTTGGAAATATGCAATCTTCTCGACTTAACAGGAAAAACACCTGCTGCTTGTAGTTGCTCAAAAGCCAGGCCTGTCTGGAGTGTGCGCATCCACCGCATAGGCAGGGGTCACACTGTTAACAAACTTCAGAGTGTCTTTGCTTCGAGTCTCTCCCCTGCCCTGACTTTGTGTGTGAGCCCAGTTCACCATGGGCACTTTAAACCCAATCCTGTGAGCATCAGCCTTGGAGGCAGTCATGATCATAAGGGAGCTGCTGCTCCAGTCCTTCTTGCTTGTTTGGAGCTGTGCACTCACAGTCCCCTTGGAGGCTTGCCCAAGTGACCTGGGGTGGCTTCTCTGCATAACCCCAGTTTTCACATGAGGAACATAGACCGATACCACCAAGCCACAGGCAACAGGTAACTTGAGCATAACCTATCCTTAGTGTAAAGAGCCCTGGCCAGTTGTGTTAAGCAAGCACAAACTCAACTCCGTCGCCACTGAAAGCAACTGGACTCTTAGGGGATGGTATGGGCAAGCAATGGGGTCTGGAGGAGACAAGAAGCAAGGCTGGTCTGAGCTCAGCAACTTCGTGTTAACCCCTTCGTGTGGGGTGTGCGCCGAACCCCCCAGCCACTCAAATCTTCCCAGGGCCAGCCCAGTGCTGTCTCCAGAATTACATGGCAGGGAACATTGGTGGACTGTTGCTTTCCAGTTCTCATATCTGGTTCTCAGGGGAGGTTTTGTGAAGTGCAGATCTCCAGAACCTCCTTCCATCTCCTAAGCGGGCAGCGGGGGAGGGGGAGGGAGGAGAAAAGAGAGAGACAGGAACAGTGTGTCTCTGCGAGTGTACGCACACATGAGGAGCATGTGCCGCAGTCCAAGCGTGGTGTCTGAGGACAAGCTCAGGTGTTGTTCCCACCTTGTTAGACTTAGGGTCTCCTGTTGTCGACGGCCACTCACACCAGGCTACCCGGCCTTGAGCTTTCCATGATTCTCCCATCTCACTCAAGTGCTGAAATTACTGATGTGTACCATGTCTGACTTTATGTTGGTTCTGAGGACTCCAGGTTCGTGCTTGTTCGGAGCACGCTTTGCCCGTTGAGCCATCTCCCCGGGATCTGTGCCATAACAGCCCCGCCCCCCAGCGTCTCTGCTACTTTACCTTATGTTGTGACCTCCCTAAGACTCCCTGGAGTCTCTGCGTGTCCTCTGAGCGCTTCATCACCAAAGTGCACTGCGTCTGCTCAGCCTGCTGCTATTTTAGGGAGAATGTACATGCTATAATTAAGTTAACCTCTATTGCTTTGCCTACGACGAAGGCCAGAGCAAAGTGCACAGCGGCCTGTGACAAATGTGTGTGTCACGTGAAGTGTATGCTGTGTTTAAGCTGACACATGCTCCTTTTGCTCGGTTTATTGTTACAGACATAGTTTTATGTACAGTTTCAAAGTCTGTTTGGGGCTTTAAATTTTTCAATAGCTACAGCTACTTCTTTGGTGGAGGCTGTGTCAGTGTTCTGGACACGCCACTGTCTGGTCTCCTCTAGGCCAAGGTTTCCCTCTTACAGCCCTGGCCCAGGTGTCCATTGGCAACGGTGACGTGGCATCTTTGGATTGGATGGAAATGTCAGCACCCTTTCTTTCCCAGCATGGGGAGACAGACTGTTGGCTTCAAGAACCTCACAGTTCAGAGAAGGCAACAATGATGGTTTGGGGACACAGCTGAGGCTTGGAATTTTTCTTTTTAGTGATTGTTTATATAAAAAATGTTTTAAAATGGTAATGCCAAGTGTTAAGAATATTTGAAGCAAGGAAGCAAACAAAAAAAGCCAGTCATGTTTTAAAAGGGGAAAAAAATAAGAAAAAAAGGGAGGAGTCAGACACAAATGGGAAGTAATTGTTTGATACTAAAGTGAGCCCAGTGAGATCACGGATGGCAGGGGAGAGGGTGCTAAAGGCACGTGTGGAGTGTGGAGCAGGCACCCTGAGGGCAGTGCACATAAACATTACAGAACAACGAAGGGATCCCCCTGTCCATTTTACAGGACACTTACATAACGCATCTTTAAATGTGGTGTGGAGCAGTGCTGTGTGAACATGGAAATTGTAATAGGGGAATAAATAACAGTGCCCAGCCTATCCAGGCTGTTGACCTCCCTGGCTCACCACTGCATGGCAGTCTGCCAGTGGTGTGACGAGCCAGGGCAGTCTGTGCTAACACATGAACTCACCTGCATCCCAGAAGCTGAGAACAGATGGGCAGGAGAGGGTGTGGGGGGAGAGGTGGCCACAGTCATTCGTTTGGAGTCTCCAAGAAGACATAAATGAATGCTGCTCACAAAACCAGCGACTCTGAGCTTACTCTGTGGTCTTTGTCCACCCGGTCTTTCACAGGGTCAGTAGAATCTCTGAGCCTTCCTGGGTTCTTGACTTAGAGATTTCTGTTGGGAGATGCATTCCCACAGCAGGTCCATAAGATTAACACCATCTCAACCCTGAGCTGGGGCAACCAGTATAAACAGGAGTGGTGGGGAACCCAAAACCCAGGCTTGAAGAAAGAAGGGTCTTCGAGTCAGGTTGTCCTGGGACCTTCTGGGGCCCCTTTCTCACCGCAGCACGGATACCATCCCTACCTATTCCCACACTGCATCCTTGCAAGGGACATATTTCTCATACATGCATGTATGTGTAGCCCAGGCACGCACTGGCTTCTTGTTTGTCCTCTCCGCTGCCCCTTCTTCAGCTCAATATCCTATGAGAATAACACAGTGTTGGAAGGTGGTTCAGCCCCGACAAATGTCCTCATGCTCTGGGAAGAGGACACAGTGTGACAGTCAGGCTCGGGGCTTTCACCTCAGTGCACATTAAGATCTAGCAAGAGAACACGCTGGAGACAGCCTCCCCCGGGCGTTTGTGAAATGGCACACTGTACTAGGCCAAGCAGGGGATGATCTGGATCCCGCCAGGATCTCAGTGCTACTGGTGCTTGGTAGCTGACCCTGTGTCCACAGCAGTCCTATTACAGGCTGGCAGGGTGCCAGTGGCCTTAGCTCTGACCGCAGCCCCGTGTGGAGAGTGCCTTTTATACTCTGTAGAGGAAGAAAGGATGCAGAGGTCATGTCCACAGTATCTCATGAAGACCTCTGCCCCCAGTGCCCAGCTCCTAACCACTGAGTAGCCGCGGATGCTGCGACTTCAGGAGCTCTGCATGCACCCACGTTCAGCCGGTCGATGATGTCCTGTGTCTAAAATCCATAATCGGATACAGGCTATATTAATAAGATAGGTAACACCACATCCCTGTATTCTAGTTGGTCTACCAGTGTCTGCAAGTCTGGGACTCCGCTCTCAGGGCAGTGTGGTGTGGGACATCATACCTGTGCCCTTATTAATGTCGCAGCATCCCACAGCACTGTTTTGCCTCTCACTGAGAAATGAGTGCAAGTCACAGTTGACAATCCTGCAATAGCACCCCACCTAGTCACCAACTACTGAATACCACCCTAACAGTGTTGTCCTCCATCTGAAGGTTGGCACCCTCAGTGGACTCATAGCTTACAGGGGCTCCAGGTACACACATGCTGTGCTTCTGGTCAGCTTAAAGTCACTGCCCCAGAAAATATCTTTTTTAACTGGAGTTACAGTCATGAGCTGTCATGTTGATGTGTCCTGGAAGCCATGTGGGTGCTGCGAATTGAACCCAGCTCCTCTGGAAGAGCAGCCAAGCCTTCTCTCTCTCACCCCAGAGAGAGAGACTCTGACTCCCCGCCTCCCCGCACACCCTAGTTGACATGACTCCACTCTGTCTCCATCGCCACCTTGTTCCAGCTCCCTGTAACGCCCTCACTCCGGGCATGCTAGCTGGATTCTGCTCGCTCTGTCTTCTGCTGGGGACTTGGCACTCTCAGCAGGTGCTTGCAGCTGGCACATCATATAACAAGAAGCATGTCTGGTTACTCAAAGGATCCTAACAGACATGCTCCTGGGAGGGGTGTGTGTGTGTGTGTG
Organism: Bramus lutescens; assembly: GCA_001685075.1. NCBI lineage: Eukaryota > Metazoa > Chordata > Mammalia > Rodentia > Cricetidae > Bramus > Bramus lutescens. Next base: position 84,761 of record LOEQ01002610.1, on the reverse strand, counting down.
TGTGTGTGTATCCGTACTGCCATGAGGAGGGAGGTAGCAGAGGCCAGGATGCATGTGAAGTGGGGCTGTGGGGGACCGCCATGTGACATTTCCTGGGGAGACAAGCACCAATTTACCCCAGGTATGGCACAGATGACAGGCCAAAGAAATTGTTCCACCCAAGTCTAATTTAGTGAGTGAGTTAGCTGGGGTTAGTTACAAGAGCGTGAGGCAGCCACATTGCTGAAAATCTAAGCAATGTCAGACAGGCCTGGAGTGCCCCATCTCTGCAGCCATAATGTAGCCTGAGCCAGATGAGAATGTAAGAAAAGACAACAAGGTTGGGGGACGTTACCTAGGGGGCAGGAAAACTTCGGCCTTTGTGGGGGCGCCGGCATTTGACATAGCTGGGAGCTCTGTCTAAGTCAAATGAAGCTATGCGGGCCGCTGAATCAGAGATCGGGGCACTCCAGGCCTGTCTAACATTGCTTAGATTTCTCATTTCCTCACACAGCTGGCGGGCTGACTCCCTGTCCAGCATCTATTCTGGTCTAGCGTCATTACTTTAATGATGGGCAGTGGGTGCTGGCTGCTCACGCTCCTGCAGGGACCAGAACCGGTGGTCAGGATACTAAATTGTCTATCTCTTGGAAACCATGCATCTGGCTGCCTTTCAAAATTCAGTCCCAGGAAAGGCATGTTGATTTGTCCTAGAAGCCTGCAGGATCCTATCAGGAGGCCTTCCTGAGAAAGCGGGGAGATCAGGTTTGCCATGTGAGGAGCCATGTGCTTCTGTTTGGATAAACCAGGGGGTGATGGGTGGCTGAGATGTCCTTCAATGGTGGAAGCAGGAGTAGGGACAGGTTCTCCAGGATCCAATGCCCCGGCTCACAAGCCTGACCTGATGCTGTGCCAGGGAGTCCTTAGGGTCCTTGTTACTGCTCCAGCTTTAGCAGGGAAGGCATAATGTCCCCAGCATGGACCACAGCACATGAGGCACTCCTTGGAAGACTGCGTACAACTTCCTGTTGGAAGTATATCCACCCTGTGGATTTTGCATTTGCAGGTAGGATGGAGGTATCCAAGGGTCTTTCAAACAATGAATGAGTGGGCTAATAAAGAACTCTCTATGCCCCAAGCAGATCTTGGACAAACAGCTGACTTGACAGCAGGGTCCCATCAGTAGGAAGAAGAAAGACTAAGGTTAGACAGAGTGAGGTGCCCTCAGGGATTCACAGTGGCCCCAAAGCTGCAAGAAGCACCTTCCATTTCAGAGCCATGTGCATGAGAATTTTCTAGAAACCCCACACAGCCTGAGGGGGCAACGTTTCTTGTGTCTTAGGAGCTTCACCTCTCATGAGCCCCATGTGGCCAGTGTACTGGCTTAGTAACAAGGACACTGTGCATTGTGGCGTCCAGTTCCTGTGTGACGATGTCCAGTCCCTGTATGATTTATGTGAGAATGTGAGGAAGATTATATATCACCAGTCAGCAGCTGGGTACAGACAAGAGTAGAACCTGGTACTTATGGAGTCCATTTCCTTCATCTCCATGCAGAACTTGACCTTGGCGCATCCCTCCCTGGTCCCTGACTTATGTGGTTTCCATGTAGCTCACATGGTTTCCATGTGAAAAGTAGACTCTGCTGAGAGAAGGACCTTTCTCAATGCTTAATTCTCAGAGCCTGGGACAACATAGGCTCCCAGCTAATCCCTGCCCCGTGGGTGGGTGGGGTGAATGGATGCTTGGGAAATGAGACCAAAAGATGAGTTGGCTAGTTGGATGGTACCTGGATGGAAAAATGGTTCAGAGGCTGGGCAGGCGATGGGTCATTGCACATAGATGGAAGGGTAGATGGAGAGATGATTGGAAAAATAAACAAATGGATAGATAACTTGTAAGTGGCTGTGTATTTAGTTATGGATCTATGAGTGGGCAAATGGAAGGATGGGTGGATTGACAAATGGATACATGAACAAGTGAGGAGATATTGGCAGATGGATGGACACACATGGGTAGTCGAGAGATTTTCATGCTTTTATGGGCTAGAGGGATGAATTATTAGGGTACATCAGGCAGAAGGGACAAGAATTGAGTTCTACAGAATGAGCGAGCATTGGATGAGTAGCTTCCTCTGGGTGGCAAGGTTTTAGGCACATGGAGGTGTGATGATCCTGTTTACAGATTTGACATGTGATTGGTATGCTCAGAATCTTATCTTGGATATGGCAAGCCCTTGGGTTTTCAGTGGACACATACAGCAGACACACCCAGGATTCTAGGGGTGAGTTCAGTTGTGGGAGGTGCACCCAGGTTGGAATGGATATTCTTCCTGTCCCACTGAAGTGGTCTTGGAGCTAGCTACACCTCAGAGCTGTGAGCCTCAAGCCTCTGATGGGTTTCTACTTCTGGTAGTTGTCAGCCATCCTATATGAATGTTGGGAACTGGACTCTGGTCTTCAAGAGCAGGAAGCAGTAAGCCCTCCTAACTGCTGAACCATCTCTCTAGCCTTGAAGAAAATTTTGAAACAAAATTTATTGTTACTGAATTTGGAGAGTTTTTTTTATATAAAGCAAAAAAGCTTATATGGAATATTTTTCATTTAAATGTTAAGATTCTGTCTGAATTTTCAGCAATGTGTGGACACCACAGCACATATGTGGACTGTAGTTGGCTTGGGGTCACCCATTTGGCATTCATAGACATGAATTAGTGTGTGTGTTTGTGAGTTTATTTACAACTATTAGTCACATGCATGTGTGTAATATATTTGCTCATATTCACAGCTACCACACTCTCCGGCCCCACCCCCTTGCTGTTGCCTTCCCTCTGTTTCTGAGTTTTCTAATTTTATTTTGTTTTATTTTATAAGATGGGGTCTCGTTTAGCCCAAGCTAGTTTCACATTCACTGGGGATGATCTCGAACTTCTGTCTTCCCATTTGTACCTCCTGAGAGCTGGGATCACAGCTGTGAGCTACCATGCCCCACTTGGGTTCATGTTCTCGTCTTTAGGAGTGGGCATCTACTCAATGGATGCTGGACCATGGCTGACTCAGCGAGTGGCCTGATGCGGTCCCCACTCCCAGTCCTCACTCTCTTTGCTGAAAGACAGAAGACGCAGTGTGATCGACTTCCCCTCCTTCAGATGCCTGTTTGCTGGGAGTCTCAGTGTAGTGCTAGAAAACAGGACTTGGTTCAGGCAATAGAATTTGATCAGGTACAGCGTCCTTCCACAACAGGTACCCACCCCCTCCCTGTAAAGTGGGCAGGACTCTGGGGACTCCTGCAGAAGAAAAGAAGCTGGGGCAATGAGAATAGGAATCAGGCAGTGCGAACAGCTTTCTTGAGGTGCCATCCTTGTGTTACCCTAACGGTCTTGCCATGTGGCCAAGGACAGTACCATCTTAACTGGAGCTCTCTGGGGCTAGTGTGTCCATCTCTGGTCCATCTGAGGATGTTTCCCCTGTGGCAGAGAGGAGAATACTGGCTCACTAGCTGGACTCCAACCTCCAGAGCAGCACCTGAGCCACATGGCCACCAAATTACTGGGAGTTAGTGTGGCACCTATTGCCGTGTTTGCCAACCCCCTACCATCATCGTGAGAATCTTTGGTGAGCATTGCCTTCAGCTTGGTCCCCGTTATCACGTTCTCATTGTCTGGTCCTCCCCAGTGCCGCCATCATTTTCATCAACATCATCATACCTGTCCTCTTACATAACCATTGTCTCAGCGACAACCTCCCCTCGTCTTCCTGGCATATAAACACTGGCAACACTGGCCATCGGTCCTCTTCATACCTGGGATCCCACCTGTGAGGGGATGGAGCCCACATGTGAAGCTAGGTCAGGAAGTGTGGGGCGGAGTGGGGACCTTGCAGGCTCTGGTCTAGCCGAGGGTACCCCTGTGCAGTGGTGTGCTTGGGAAGCTGGCATCAAGTCATTGGCCACTCTTGGAGAGCTCTGTTCAGTGCCACAATTTATGTATGTTGAAATGCAGGAAGGAAGTCTGGCTGACCTTTGACCCCAGGAAATCCTGAGCATGGTTCCTGGGACTTCCAGTTGCTGATCAGCAATCTCCAGCAAACTGAGCTCAGGCCTTTTCACCAAGTGTCCCACCATGGCCCCCTAACCTTCGATCCTGCTCCTGTTTCATCTCTGTGGAGATCACCACTCCTTCCCTCCAAGGTCCACCATGTGGGGGCCACCTTCTGACACTGGTGCAGTAGCCTACGAAGTTCATGCTCAAGAACTGTGTAATGGAGTTACACTCCCAACCCCAAACTCTCATAATGTTTCGTTGCCAAAAGGCAAAGGAAGTCAGAAGACAGGACTCTCTCTCTCTCCCCCCTGCATGCATGTATTATGTATATATTAGTGTATATATGTTTGTATATGAGCATGTATGTATGAATATGTATATGCATGTGTGTCTGCATATATGTATGTATGTGTGTATATGCTTTGTGTGTTTGTGTATGAATGTGTGTGCATGAGTGTATGTATGTATATGGATGTGTATGTGCATATGTGTTTGTATGTACATATGTGTGTACACGTGTGTGCAGCAGTATGCATGTTATGTGTGTATGCATGTTGTGTGTGCATGTGTGTATGTACGTTATTTATGTGTGCATGTGTGTGTGTTCATGTTATGTGTGTATGTGTATGTGTGTTGTGTGTGCATGTGTGTATGCATGTGTATATGCATGTTGTATGTGTGTGTGTTCATGTTGTGTATGATGTGTTTGCAGGAGAGAGGGAGGCAGCAGTCTGAAAGGAGGGGTCAGTGGTGCAGGCTGGGAAGGCAAGGCCAGCCCAGGTTAGCAGAGCAGTGTGAGCTGGGAGGGTCTGACCTGTTCTGTTCGTGGATGGAGGAAGTGAAGCAAAGAGAATAAAGAGCCTCAGTGGGGAGAGGTGAGCTGGAGCGAAGCCTAGAGCAGGTATGAAGCTGCATCCCTCTGAGCGAGGGAGACCGTCTGCAGAGAGAGAGCCTGCCTGTGTGTGGAGCTCAGGGGCCAGAGCCTGAGCGCGTCTGAGCAGAGAGGCTCAGAGCCTTGGTTCAGCGTCTTGTGCAGTGTTCATGCCCCGAGCTCTGTAGAAAGTCACCGACTGTTGTTTGAATTGTGTATCCAAAGGATGGCATAGTGCATCTGGCAAAACAGGTATAGAATGCCGCCCATCGCCATTCACCTCTAAAGCATGATTCCCAAACCCCAGGGCAGGCCGGACGTATTTGGGGACCACCTGCCTGTAAGTCCCTGATGGAGTGAACCCAGGTGAGGTCCCTTAATTGCTGGAGCTTGGCAAGCCCCAGGTAGCTGTTGGGACTGAATTTAGCAAAGCCCTGCTCTTCTGGGCCTTGGGACTTAAACCTGTAAGCGTGACACTGTGGTCATACTAGGCATTACTCTCACGTTGACGTTTATTAAAACCACGTGTACTTCTTATTTCACTCAGATGTAAATGTTATCATTCAGTGGTCACAGCCAAGAAAGTGGAGGCTCGGAGAGACAAGGGAAGGTGCGTAGTGTCTCACAGCTAGCATGCAGTGTGGCTGAGGCTTGGCCCACATTGACTCCATGACTGGAATAGCTGGAGATAGGAAATCAGGACGGGCGTGGTTATTCCAAAGTCACCAAGAACCATGTCTTCTCTTTCCTCATGGTATCTCTCTTCCTTATGGTGTTTGATGCTTCATGGTCCAAGATGGCTACAAAAATGCTGGAGATTGCATTCCAGCCCTGAAGGATCCCTTGTGCCAGCTGAACAGCTCTTCACTGGGTCTCCCCCACTGACCCTTGCCTCACAATGTGGGGTCAGAATCTCTTTCACCATCTGTATGTACTTAGTGGGAAGGAGGCTACCCAAGGAAGGTCAATGGTACAAAATGACCTAGAAAGAGAGGCTGGTTAGGAAGCTAAAGATTTCTTCTCCTGTACGTTCTCAACTTCACAATGGGCGCAGGTGGGAGGAGGCAAGGAAGAAGGGAGGATGGATGGGCAGGTGAGTGACTGGGAAACACCATATCCTTTAGGGAGAAGATGTTTTACATAGCTGGTTCTAGGAGTCCTATGTGGTTAAATGTTCACCAGGAATCTTTGTGTGCTGCCCAGGATGTGGACGGACATCTGGAAGAAGCTGGGAAGGGAAAAAGATACGGGATCTCAGAAGACCCTGTATTAGGAGTCAAAGAAAAAGGTGGGAATGTTAGGATTCAGGCCGTATGCTGGTCTGCCCATCATCTGGCAGGATGACTCAGGCAGTCCCCTGGCCAGCCCAGGGTCCTAGTCTGTACGCAGGTACAAAGGTCCCTTTAAGAGACAAGCCTTGCCCACTCCTGCTCTCTTCCCTTGGTCTTCTGAAGAGGCAAGCAGGTTTTTTCCTCTCTCCCCCCTCTTTCCTCCTCTTTACCCTTCTCTCAATAAATTCTACACTGAGCTCTGTCTGCTGGCTGGTGTCTTTGTCGCCTGCCATGGACCCACTAAAGGTCCCACCCTGCTCTGTAATCATAGCTCCCTGGACAACTGGACCAGTGGTACCTCTTCTTCTTTGAAACACCCCTCCCTCATTACCACTGCAATTTGGTTTAGCCACAGAGACTTCCTGACTGCCCTTGTGTGGTCCTCTCTGTGGCATATGGTTGCAGGGCAGAGCCCCTTCCTCAGCTCCAAGCCTTGGAGATCTATCACTAGGTTGCTTAGGACATGAAATCACATAGGCCTGTCTCTGCTTCAGATGCTTTACCCAGCCACACATCCAGAAGTGCTTTGCTTCCCAGTGTTCAAGATGGGAGCTCCCATGGGAACGGGCTTGAGGCATCTTCCACAAGAGGCCCGAGGGTGTGGACGCACAGAGCAGTCTGCACAGATTTCCCTGGGTGTTTATAACACCGCATCTTCACACTCAGCCCCACACCCACCTCACAGCAGCGTTGGAAGCTTCCCGGCCCTGGCTCCAGAATGTTCCACTTGGCTTTCACAGAAATGACATGTTCCTTTTCTAACCATAGTAAGTCAGGCAGTCAATGTACAGAAAGCCTAATTGAATTACCTAATTCCAGCACTAAGCACAGCTGGTGCCTCTGGGCTGGAACAGAAGCTGCTACTCATGCACGGTAGGGATAGCACTGGGAGATCTGTGCAGCCAGGGATGAGTGTGAGGGCTGGACCTGGGCGAACACAGACCCTGAGCACAGCTTGGCCTCTCAGGCATGTCTGCAGCTGTGTGCACAGATGGACTCCCTCCCCCTTCAGAGCTGTGTCCACGGATGGACTCCCTCCCCCTTCA
>LOEQ01002610.1:37206-67401 GCA_001685075.1 Bramus lutescens | reverse complement strand
AGAGAGAGAGGAGGGGCAGGGTGATGGAGCAGAGTGTGGATCTGTGATGGAGGAGAGAGGTCAATGCAGGAGAGGATGGGAGTATCTGATGAAGGGTCTGTCTAAGGGAGAGGACCTGGGTGTCTGATACAGGAGCCCTTTCTATGGTACCAGCCCTATGGGAGGCTCCACACAGCAGGGGACAGATATCATAATGCTGATGTCTACCTGCACCCAGTCTGTACTGATCCTCTCAGCCCTGGAAGTGGGCGAGGCAGGAGTTCAGCCAGCACGGCCCAGGTTGGGGAGAACATGGCCCCTGACAGCCAATGGCCAGTGCAGAGTTGAATCTGGTTTTCAGAAGTCAGTACCCTGACTCCAGATGCTGAACCAGTGGAGCGAAACTTATCCTCCCACAGACAGGAATGTGAAGGTGCAGACACCCCCTTTACAAATCTTCAGTACCCAACTGGGCATTCCACACAGTGTGTGGGCCGCCTCTGCCTCCACAGTCCAGTCCACTGTCTTATCCCTCTGCCCATTCCTGATTGGATTCACAACACATGTCACGGCTTTAGGTGACTTTCAGGTTGACAACTGCAGAAAGCCACTGTCCTATTAGCTCTCCTGCACAAGGTCCTATGGGGACTCACAGACACCTGGGACATGTCATGCTCCCTCCTCCAGCCTTCAGACACGCCCTCCCATGCATGCTAGATGCATACAGCATGCCTCTCCTTGGGGGTACTTCTGCCCTGTGGTGCTGCCCTGACCTACCACATCAAGTCTTACTGTGGGGAGTCAGCTCTAGGTGGTAAGTCATTGTTACCAAATCACGACAGAGCAGTTGAATGAGAATCATGAGGCAGGCATCCCATTGGGCTGTGAGGCCCACAGGCCTGCTCTTCACTTCTCTGTGCTCCTGGCCTCCTTGGCTCCCAGAGCACTTCTGCTGGTGCGCCTTCTTGCTATTTCCTGGCTCCTTGTCCCTAAGATGATAGCACTAAGGTGGTAGCACTGTCCAGATTGGATGTTACCGTCAAGGGAATGGGAGAACACCCAGCGCCCATTCTGTTCATCCTTCACCAACACCTGTTGCTGCCTCTCTGGGCTCACTGGCAGTAAGGCACACTGAGTCCACTCTCAGGGAGTTCTAGTAACATGAGGTTTCTCTTGGGCCCAAACCTCCTTTCCCAGGCTCTGGTTCTGCCCACAAAATGTCCATGTCCCCCTGGCCTAAGTGGCCACTGCTTTGGCAGCCAATGCCTGTACGCCTCACTTCCCGACACCCTCAGCCTAACCACCTGTCCTGAAGGTCAGGCTTGGCTGATCCTGCCATCTCTTGTCCACTGTCTACTGTGGTTCTTGCTGCTTTGGATCCAGCTGTGGGTTCTGGTTCCTGTTCCGAGGGCTCCTGTGGCCTGACTTGAGACCAGATGTCTGGCTTGATTCCCATCTGCCACAAGCAGAAAACTAGCAGGTGTCAGCCTTTCCTATTGTTCTGGCCTCAGATGCTGGAGTTGGAGTGGAAGCAGAGGTGATACCTTATTAGCTCAGGTGCAGGCCCTGTTCCCTGAGCTAAAGTTCAGGTGGTCAGATGTCCCTGTAAATCATCTCATTCCAGGATTTTGTACTTGGAGTGGGGAGTTTATGTTAGGTTTTTTTTTTAAACAAACAAACCAAAAACCAAAACAAAACAAAAAACCCTCCATCTAATTCCATAAACATTGGTTGAGAAGCTAACCAGAGGTTGTAATTGCGATGGTGACAGTGTTCACAGCAATGTGATGGGCTGCTCATAATAGCTATATTCACCTAATATAGCTTTTTCATGCTACCTCCTTTGTACAGCACTGTGGGAAGGAAGAGTCCCACCTCCTACCTTTGGCTTGATTTGTGACTTGGTCCTGTGAGATAGTCAGACTAGCCAGCCAAGGGGCCTCATGGTAGCTCAGCCACCTTCATGGTGGCCCACAGTGGAGAAGGTCCTGGACAAAGGTAAAGAGGGGGAGAGATTGAGCAGTTTTGCTTTTTCCAGGCCCACGCCAATGCACTAATTCCCTATGGTCTCTGCTTGTCTTCTGCTGGGTATCAAACCTGAATGGCATTTAGACCTAGGAGGAAGTGCCTGACCACTTCATACAGATAACAAGAATAATCAGATATCACAGAACGGCGCCATTAGGATTGCTTTTCTGAAAGTATGCATTGATGCCCAAATCCTAATTTCCCAGGGGTAATAAAGCCCTTGAGTACAGTCACCCTTGGGGTGTGCAAATCCTTGAGATTTCTTAATCCCAAGAAAATGTTAGAAAACCGCATCTTTAATTGGTTGAGTGTATACAACTCTTTGAAGATCTGCTTAGTTCTCCTTCCGTGTGAGAAGTTAGGCTCAGAAAAGCCAAGTGCCATGCCTGCAGATACTCAGCAAGAAATTGGCAAGCTCTGACCATCAGGGTATGTCTTCTCTCTTCCGAAGCTCATCCTCTGCTCCCCTGTCATATTGCCTATGGTGCTACAGCCCACGGGAAAATCCCTGTCAATGGAGAGCATCATGAGCAGGTAGAAGGAAGGGGGAACGCCTTATGTCATTCTCTAGCCCCAGAACCATCAAGATAAAGTCTACTCACATAATATGTCCTCCAGGACCTCGTAGGCTTAACTGCAGCAGGTTGTCACGTGGTCTCTCGTTCTTCCCTTAGTCATTAGGCCCTTTCTTGTCGCCAGGAGCTCAGTGCACCTGCACCTTCCCCAGATTCCCCTGCCCTGCTCAGTTCCTTTATCCCTCACATCTATTCTGTGTGCGGGCCACTGTAAGATGGCTGGTGATATTTCTTGTCCATCTGCCTTTCCCTCTGGACAGCGAGCTCCCCCAAACCTTCTAGACTCAGCAGTGTGTCCAAGGGACTTGGAACAGTGTCTGATGTGTAGTTGGTAGTCTAGGGTCATTTGAGAAGGTTTAGGGCCACAGCAGCAGGGAGCAGGGGCCAGGTTTGTCAGGCATTACCTAGGACAGATGCAGAGACTCCTGGCTCTGGTTGCCAGACAGAAGTTGTCAGGGTCCAGGTTCAAATCTCAGGGAACATTAGGAATAGGGTGGAGGCCACCCCCTACCCTGCAAGAGCTGGCAGACAAAACTCTGGGTGAGCCTAAAGCAAACTGTGTTCCAGTGTGGAGGGAGGCATGGTGCAGACATACCACGCCCTGGCCTTTGTGCTGGGACAGGGGTTATAAATAGATACACAGTTCTGGAGACAGCATTTTCACAGGAGCAAAATGTTATAGTTCCCAATTCTGAGCATTCAGGGCCTTGGCCCTGATGCCTCTCTACAGTGGCTGAGGATCCGGAAGTAGGAAGGCTTCTGGCTCAAACCCAAAGCCATTATTTTAGATAAAAGTAATTGGAGCTTGGCATTGACTTTTGTCTAATTATGCCTCCCTCTCCTGACAAACCCTTTGTTTATGTTTTGTGGGGTTTTGATGTTTTATTTTTTGGGCTGCGTCCTCCAACTCCCCAAGCCAGAGACCATCTGAAAAGGAAATAGTAATTTGTCTTCACACAGCACGCTGGCACTCTTCTGGGCTGCTAGGAGGGAGAAAGGGAGGCCTAGGCGCATGTGTGGGCGGCTCCTTTCCTAGTTAGCTGGGAGATCCCCAGCTGTCATTGGTGTTAGCGCTGTGTGCTCACTGACAGGAGGCAAGGCCCCTCAGCTGGCCCTAGACACTCCCCCTGGGTGGGGCAGAGCAGAGGAGGCTCCTCTCAGCCTGGCAGGCAGGTGGCTGGATTCCTGGGCTGATTTCCCTGTGCTGAGGATGGAGGATGGAGCTGATGCCTGGAAGCCAGGATCGGGGGGCATGGCTGCAGTCAGAAGCCTGAAGCCCAGCCGTGGTGCTGCCTGCCTCTCCACAAGCTAGTGGGCAGGGAGACTTTCCTGAATGAATCTCTGCACTGCTTAAACATGCATGTGGCTGGGTGAACTGAACACCAGGCAGGGGGCAGGTGATGGTGTGGAGCGGAGCGAGGACCTCCTCAGCACGGGCTCTGTGAACCGGCTTTTCCTCCCACATGAAAGTCTGACTTGATTTTGCCAGCAAGAGGCACCAGTGGTCCACGCTCTTCTCCCTTTCGGAAGGTGATCTCGAACTTCAGGAGTGTATGCCAGGCGCCTCTCGCTGCACAGACCCTTGCTAGAACTTCCAGGTGCCACCATGGTGCAAAACATAATCCTGGTGTTTTTCCGCAGAAGGCTGAGCCAGAGACCAGCCGTGGAGGAGCTGGAGAGAAGAAATATCCTGAAACGTGAGTAGCGGGTGATTCCTCTAGAGGTTTCCCTTGCGTGTGCTGAGGCTCCTGCAGGAATCTGAGCTCTCATAGCCCAGCCCAGCTCTGCAGGCTGAACATGCTGGATTTGCTAAAATCTGAGTAGCTAAGTGATTCTGAAAGAAAGGCCTCAAAGTGGTTGCATTCAGAAAGCTCCTTCTAAAATAAAAATAGCTCTTTCCTAGAATAATTAAACATGCTCTTATTTCCAGGTTTGTCAGATGCTCCTGTAGATCCCAGGAAAACAAGTCATTAACCCTGTGCATGTTGGGTACCAAGCAGAGCTTCTAGGGAGTTTGCAGTGGGGGTCCTATTGGCACTAGAAATCACAGACCCAGTAAGGACTTGGCCCAGAGTATGGCACACCCTTCACTTGTTCCTCCTAGAAGAAATAAACGACAGCTCACGTGAGCAGGGAAACATCCGTGGCTCATAACTTCGGGTTCCAGCCTAGTTAGGTATGTGATTGTAATGTGCTCAACACAGGTGTATAGCGATACTGTCCACTGTATGTAAGGTTCATGTCTTTGGTGGTGGACCGTAGTCAAACCTTCCCTAAGGTGTGCCCTGAGTAGTGCTGACCTGACAGACTCATCTTTGAAGTATTTTCTATAGTATGTGTTCTTTGGGTCAATTCTGTAACATGACTCAAGTCTTTCTCCTGCTGTGTGTTCTTTGTGAACACCTTTTTCAAAGTTGTAACAGTACCAAGGCTGACCTGGTACTACCAGAGGCGATAGAGTCTTGATCTGCACATGCAACTCAACCCATTCCTCTCAAGTCTTTGCCTCAATGCTGCCTTCAACCTTAAAGCTATCCCCAGACTTTGAGACTGCTGGGGGAAAACCTTTAAGATTAGGAGTTGATTCTTGAAACTTACATAGTGAGTGCTATTATGTTGCCTAGACTGTGGGTGATATCATGCTTGATCCAGTCGACAGGACTCAAGCTATTTTAGCTATCAAATGTTTGAGATTCTTATGTCATTGGTAATTTTCGAAAGCTGTGGTCTAGATTTGGACAAGGGAAGTTCCAGATTTAGGACATGCCATACTCTAGGTGTGCTACTGGCATAGGAAGAGAGCCCCGGGCCGCGTCTTCTCTTCTATGTGTAACCAGGTCCCCCACCCACCCACACCTGTGCTTCTAATTGTGTTACTATCTGAAATAAACAATGAAGTCTTAAAAATAGACTGTTTGGTGAGTGGAGCTAGCAAGCAGCTGGAATTGAAAGTACTCACCTTTAGCCTGCAGAAGTGGATTTCCCTTGTGATGGCCATGGCAACACATTGTAAACACAGCGCCTTCGCCGGCAAGCCAGATTTATCCTTAGCACTGAAGCCTTGTCAAGTATCCTGAGTGGGAGGATCTAAGGAGCCCACTATTTGATTTGTGTGGTTCTGTTTTGTTCTGTGGCACAGATAGGGCTACCATATATGGAGTAGCACACCTACCTGTGCACACTACCTGTGGTTCCTTCCACTTGTGACTGAACTTTGTTTTCTTTCTTTCAAGAGGAGACATATATCAGTGCATCTGACACACTCACAATTCCATGTATTGGTAGCCTAATCGAATATGATGACTGGGTTAATCCTTACCACAAATCTAAGAGTTGTGCTATTGTCCCCATTTTACTAGTGAAGCAGTTAAGGCCCAGGAAATGTGACAGTTTAACACACGAATGCTGGCTCACCTTTTTTGGCTGCCCAAGTTCTTAGTCCCCTCATTGGAATAATCACACATTCCTGGATACCCATGGAAGAGACACATGAAGCTGTCCAAGGTTCTAGAATAACTTCTCCAAATTGTGTGTCTACCCTTGGTGGTGATGATGGCATTTCCACAGTTAAGGGAGGGGGGAAATCCTGCTTTCCCCAGTCTTTTCACATGGAGATTATACTTGGGGTTTGCCCGGGGCCTTTGTAAGAAACCAGAACTGCTTCCATGCCACGGTTCCAGCCTCTCAGGATTGGTCTGATACATTTTCAGGGTTTCCAAGTAGTTTCACTACTTTGTAACTCTAGCTTACAACAATGCATTTTCTATTACCACATATGGCTGGAGAAGCAAGCATATGACATGATTGTGTTTCTCTCTAAAATGCTCTAGTCTAAGATAGCTTTAAAAGAAAAAAATATTGAAAAGCACACTCAGATGTATTAAACACCCACATACCCAGCTGCTCCAATACATGAGTGTTTGAAATGTACTATTTAAATAAATGCAGATAATGTAAAATTATGTTAGGTATAGGTTTCAAGGATTCCCTTCCGCAAACATGACTGTGCTGCTGTTCCGTTTGCTGGTGGGTGAGATCTGTTTCCTAGGTGGGAGTTCTGTTAAGGTTGGGGACCCTGGTCTTTATTTAGCAACCAAGAATGCCAGAAATAGGACTACATTCTTCTCTCTGTATCCAAGGGCCAGGCTCACAGTACTACAGTACTGCACCATACTGTACTATCTTTAGCTCCCAATATGAACACAACTCAAGAGGCAAAGGCAATTCTGAGGGCCTTTGTCCCCTTAGAAGGTACTGCCATAGACAAATATTTATGCTTCAACAATGGAGAAACAGTTGAGTTGTGAGTATACTCACATTTGATATTATGTTACCCAGAATCTGAAGTTCATGTTTTGTGCTAGCTGTCTAAAAGGTGCACACAGACTCTGACTACTTAGAGCTGAGCACATTCTTGATTGTGCTATAGCGACTGTACGCTCCCTGTGTTCCTAGACATAAACACACAGATACATTTGAGTGGAATGAAGACCAACAGACGGTTGCTCCCCAGAAGTAAGCAGCATCAACAGACTTCTACTGTATAGGGCAGAGGAAAATTAGACTAGGAAGGATGGCCAGGCAATGGTGGTGCACACCTTTAATCCCAGAACTTGGGAGACAGAGGCAGGCAGATCTCTGTGAATTTGAGGCCAGCCTGGTCTACAGAGAGAGTTCCAGCACAGGCTCCAACACTACACAGAGAAACCCTGTCTAGAAAAGCCAAAAAAGAAAAAAAATGAAAAAATAACAAAACAAACTAGGAGTGAGACAGCTCGGGCCAGCACGTCCTAAGCAGCTTTCAGGAAAGTGACTCCAAACCCAGATACCTATAAAGTGGCCCTAAGAAACCTGGTGGTTGCTTGTGTAACAAGAAATGCTTAACCTGCTTCTATCTCTGTTTTAATCTTCACAGAAAGGAATGATCAGACAGAGCAGGAAGAAAGGAGAGAAATAAAGCAAAGATTAACAAGAAAGGTATTGTTCTAGGTTGCTTTCTATTGCTGTGTTAAACACCATGACCAAAAGCAATGTGGGAAGGGTTTGGTTATATTTCTAAGTCATCGTCCATCACTGAGGGAAACTGAGGCAGGAACTAAAGCAGACACCATGAAGAAATGCTGCTCTCTGGTTGGCTCAGGGACATGTGTTCAGGGGTGGCACCACCTACAGTGGACTTGGGCCTCCCACATCAGTCATCGGGAAAATGTCCACACAGATATACTCACAGGCCAATCTGATGGAGGCAATTCCACAACTGGTATTGCCTCTACCCAGGTGACCCGAACTTATGTAGAGTGAACAAAAACTTACCTGCACAGGATTATACTGAAAGCATTTTATTTTATAAATAGACGTGAACTAGGGAAAGCTTGTGCAGCATTTTCATGGTGAGTGCAAGGCATCCTATGACTTCGTGCTTTCCCAGGCAACATGGGGTCAGGTTGCTCCCAAAGCTGTGCCTTTTGCACATTTCCCAGTGTCTACCTAGGCGGCGAGGCCCTAACAGCAGTAGTTGGGAAGGCAATCACCCAAATACCACTTATTCCCTGCTAGAAGGCAACTGAGCATTATCTTTTTACACTAAGAACCACGTACCTTTTCGACTTGTCACTCTGAGCTGCCCTAGCGCTCTGATTACAGAACACATCAGTATCAAGGGTCTACGTGACATCAAGCCTGATTTACAATGGCTGGTCTAGGAAGCAACACCACAGCCCAAGTCTACCTCCCATCTTGCTCCCTCCACTCTGGCTGACCCAGGTGGTTGAGTTTGGAGCTAGCAGAACAGCCTTCCAGCCCTTCAGGAGAGTAGTAGTCAGCATTATAGACTGCTGACCGCATGCAATTTGTCAACCCCTCCTCAACCATGTGCTCTGTCAGGACAGGTGAGTGTTGGAAGAAAGGGATTAGGCAAGATAAATGATGCATTCTTAAATCACATTAGGGAACGTGTTCATGCTAACTCACAAGTACAGTTGTTTGTAGATTATATACTGCTTTCTACAAGAAAACGAGTGTGACATACGAAGCCTAATTATAATTATCTTTTATTTTAGCTTAATCAGAGACCCACTGTTGATGAATTGAGAGACAGAAAAATTCTGATCCGTTTCAGTGACTATGTGGAAGTAGCAAGAGCACAGGACTATGACAGGAGGGCAGACAAACCCTGGACAAGACTGTCAGCAGCAGACAAGGTAGCCTGCTTCTGTGCTGGTTGGGGAGGGCAGTGGCACGTCTTATCATCAGGCTGCGGCTTTCTTAGACACTGCGAAACCACACTAGGTAGACTATGCCCTCCACCCTGCTGCTCCATGAAGATAATTTAGGATTGAGTTGGGAGACAGTTTTGTTCTGAAGGACACTTGGCAGCGTCATTAAGACATTTGGGGTCGTCCATGCAAGTGGTACCTGGCATAGCCAATGGGTGGGCATCACAGAGCGTGCAAGGGTTTCTGCTGAGAAATGGCAATCCTCAAGTGCTATGGATGTGTGAGCTGCAAAACTTTGTAAGGATGGTCTAAAGGAAATGAAATGGCCCAAGCACACAGGGTAAGTGCCTGTCTGTGCTCAAATGATTATCATCTAGTAGTACCACAGAGGAAGCTTTCAGCATACTTTGCTTGGAAGATAAAAATTATACAGTCACTGAATTACTTGTTTGTTCTTAAATATGCTTAGAAATATTCAGTTACTGTATCAACCTGGAGAAATGCTATTACCCTGGAGTTGGACACACTTAGATGATCCAAGGGAGGGAGTATCTTTAGCAGTCAGTGTTCTCTGAATACAGGAAACCATCTCACCTCAGAGGTTTTCTGTGTCTCCAATAGATCCTCATCTCACCTGGATCCACAAGGGCTCGTCTGAAGAGTTTAGGGAAGCTACAGGAGGGACATACTAGAGGCCCTAAAACAGATGCCCACTCTGCTTCTGCCACAGCACAAAACAGAAACAGATGCTCAAAAGTTCCAGTGACGGGGCTGGAGAGATGGCTCAGTGGTTGGGAGCACCGGTTGCTCTTCTAGAGATCCTGAGTTCAAGTCCCAGCAACCACATGGTGGCTCACGAGCAACCACATGGTGGCCCACAGCCATCTTAATGGCATCTGATGCATCTTCTAACATGCAGGTGTACATATATACACAAAAATAAATACATGTTCAAAACCCAAAGCCTAAGGACAAGGTGGGGGTGGTCAGGAGGGTTCTGCCCCGTCTGCTCACTGAAGACCAAACTTCTATCAGTTCAGCCACACTTGCTTAAAAGAAAGAAGTTCCAGGGACATGTGAGTTTTCTGATAGGCCAACAGCAAGATGATCAAAAGATGATCTTATTAGTCACTGGTTCTCCAAGTCTGTGTGAGGTTTGGTTCATCTGTTAGTGTGGGAAGGGTTGTCTGCCCCATTACAATACAGCAAATTCCTTTCTGATTATTGATCACAGTATCTGCATATATTAAGGCAGTAATTTGTTAACTTGAAAATCTATACTTTTTTAAATTTCAGGCAGCAATTCGTAAAGAATTAAATGAGTATAAAAGTAATGAAATGGAGGTACACGCGTCCAGCAAGCACTTGACAAGGTAACTTTCTGTTGCATGACCTGCATGGCGTCTAGCCGCAAGGAGCTTTATACGCAGCACCGCCTTGGAAAACCATGGTTAAGTACAGATTAGTGGCAAGAAGGGACATATGTGACAGTAAATAGCTTCTATGTTTAAGAAAATGGGTCTCAGCCTAAATTTTTCTTAGGTACTTAACTCCAGTTATCCACTTCTAGATTGCTGTGAAGTCATCCTCTATTTTCCTGTCTTCTATCTATATTGATGCTAACATTGCTCACCAACCACAAAGCACTCACTTCTTCAGCACACACTTGACACACCACAAAGCACACTCACTTCTTCAGCACACATTTGACACACCACAAAGCACACTCACTTCTTCAGCACACACTTGACACACCACAAAGCACACTCACTTCTTCAGCACACATTTGACAGTCGGCTATGTGCAGCATACTCAGGTGCCGAGGCTGTGGCACTGACCTGTACAATAGAAGCCCCTGCCTTCACGGAGCTTATGGCAGTCGGCCAGGGTAGGGCGTTCTGCCCAGCTCTGCCCAGCTTCCCCATCAAGTTGAACAGCATACTTTATGCCCACGCTACTGCACAGAAGAAGCAGGAAGAAAACCTCTTTCCTGCTAGTGCCATGCACACTTTCAAAGCCCCTCTCTCTCAGCACTCACAGGCACATGAGAACTCAGCCAGTAACAATCACATTGTCCTCTTGCTTGAAGGATGCTCAAGCCCCAGATAGAAAAAGAAAAGCCACCTTGCTCCTGTACACTGCCTTCAGTTGCAGTGATGGATCCCAAGTGGCCACTACACTCAATTAAACAGTTTGCTCTACAAACTGACTGTGGCTATGGCTACAGCACAGAAAATAACTATGAAACATCCCCACAACTATGACACTGTGCCAGGATTGTAAGGAAAGAAAGTTATACAAACAAAAATTTTAAAGTTTCCTCTCACACTGGACAGCTTAGCCTAATTGTTATTATTCTTGACATAAGTTTAGGAAATAAAATCCTTTAAAACACATTTTAATGCTCATTTAAAAGAAATAGACCATCTTGTATATGGACATTAACCATTGTTTCTGTAAGTTTTGATAGCTTTCCAATGACAAGACTTTAAAGACTAAGCCCCAAACCTGAAAGTGAGGGAATAATTCAGATTTTAGTACTTCACTAAGTCAGCACAGTATTTGAGACTCATGTCATTTTCTTGGACGTATTAAGCATTATTATGAATTTGTTACTAATCTGAAGATATTTTCATGAGTTCTTGACATCCAGGCTGAGTCCCAGAGCTTCTGTGTATGCGGAAAATCTCACTGGCGGCTCTCGCACAGGGTAGCGGTCAGAAGGAACTCTGGGAGGCCATTCAGCTACAGCAACAACTCCTTCTAGTCCTCTATGTACATCTGAGAGATTTCGAAGAGCAGTAAAGTTGTTTGTGAAAGGTTTTTTTTAAAACTGTTAGAAATATCTAATTTTTAAAATCATTTCTAGATTCCACAGGCCATAGAGATTTTCTTCTGAGAAGAATTTGTGTTTAATTTTTGATACCAACACAGAACATTCATCAGGGAACGTTCCTCAAGACTAACTGCTGTGTTTGTGAGAAGAGCAGAGTCACACAGAGGCGCAACCCAGAGGACACACTCCCTTCTTTGGTGTCTGAGGAGTGTGAACTGTTGGGGTCACTTAAGGCCCAGAGTAAACTCTCCCAGAAGAAAACGTGTTTGCCTTCAGCCTTGTTCTACAGTTCTGCAGTGTCCTGGAGGACGGGCGACATGCATGTGCAGGCTCACATCCCAGCCTCCACCTCGAGGGACATGTGACCCAGTGTCATTCAGTATTTTGTTGAAAAGACATTTTTATCCTGATGATTTGAAAACTAAGTTCATGTTATAGAGTGATTTACTGTACTATACTTTCTCTTTTTTATATGATGTCTAACAAACAAAATACAGTTCCAACATTTTGATTCCTGTTCATTTTGTTCTTTAATTAAATGACTACCTATTGCAGGAAATGAACCCAGGCTTCCAGTTTCTTGGGGTTGGGATGAGGTATACCTGGGGACTGTGAAAGAACAAGTCAATTCTTAAAGCCTTTGAACCATCATAATCTAAACACAAGAAAGAAAATTCCAACTTTGTTCTCTGTTGATTCTGTCAAATATATAAAGGTTTGTGCCTTGAAAAACTAGTTACTCTTTTTCAAGTTAGTTGAAAATTATGAAGGAGTATTGAGTACATTTAATCTAGAAGTAACTTACTGAAAATCCTAACAACAGGAAAATCTATGTTTTCTTTAAGAAGAGCTCTAAGATTTTATTTGCTTGCATTGTCAAAACCCTCATTAGAAAAGTTTAGCTGGACTAGAGATTTGTAGTAAAAGTTTGCTCCAGTACAAGGGGAGAAGGTGAGCTAGTTAACAATCCCTAACCCTAGTTGTGGGCTTTTGTTTGTTTGGTTTTGTGTTTTTTTTTTCTGTTTTTGTTTTTACTTTTAAGACTTTCAGAAAGAAACCTTCCTTCCCTTCGCCCAGTATGCCAGTCAGCGGGAAACAATGGCTTGGAACATGATCTCAAAGCTCCAAGATCTACACTCAAATCGAGGCTCTGTGCTCTTCCAAGCACGTGACTTGCTCGTTAGGATGACCTTACTACTGCTGTAATATGGCTAAACGAGGTAAAGAAGCTAACCTGCTAGCATGAACCCAGTATTCTCAGCCTCAGTGTGTTAGCTAAACAGCACCAAGGTCAAGTGTCCTGGACAAATGGACACATTCACCACACCTCACTGCTCCCCTCACTCTTTAAAGACTGCTTGTAGGCCGCATTGTCTATGAAATCTGCTTGGCATCTGTGACAGCACTTCAGTCACAGAGACTTATGACCAGTCCTGATACCTGCAAACATTCTATTAGTTTAATTACTTTTTTGTTGTCATTTTGCTTTTTGTTTTTGTTTTGTTTGTTTTGGTTTTTGCTGTAGTTTTGGAGCCTGTCCTGGAACTCACTATGTAGACCAGGCTGGCCTCAAACTCACAGAGATCAGCCTGCCTCTGCCTCCCAAGTGCTGGGATTAAAGGCATGTGCCACCACCGTCCGGCTAGTTTAATTAGTTAAAATGATAGCAGAAAGGTTCTAGTGTTATCTCTTCTATGTTGTGTGTGAACTAAAGCTTTTGTAACTGGAAGCCAGTAACTGAATTTCACACACATGTGGGATATTTGCAAATCGTAGAGTCCGCCGATACCCTTGTTGCGGCCAGTTAAAATCAAATTATGTTTTTGGGTTTTTTTGTTTGTTTGTTTGTTTTGCTATGTCAAGATACACATTATTTTGTTCAGTTTAAAATGTGAGCAAATCAAAGTTTCTAACAAACAAAACAACAAAACTAAAACCTGAAATTTCAATCTCTCAGAAATGTCCCTAACTCTTATAGAACAAAGCAGATTCTGCTGCTCTTCTCAAAACTGTGCTTACCCACAGTGGACAAAAGACCCATACTTCTTAGAGCAGAGCCTCTATAGAGATGACCTGGTAGACACAAAAACCTTTAGGGCTCTGCTCCTGCCAAGTCCCACAGTTATGGGCAATAAAATTTTAAGGCAATTTATAGGATATCAAAGAAGGATTCAGGTTTGGTTAACCACAGAAGTTTCAAGGTAACTAAAACTAATAGAAAATTTAATATTAATGAAGGAATTATCGAAAGTACCATTTTGATTCTACCATTTTGGTTTTGCTAATCCGAACTATTCTCTAGTTGTACATCTGTGTTTCATATTTCAGTGAGTGTCATAAAGGGAATTAGAAGGGTTTACAGATATGAATCAAGTATGTTTTCCAGCTACATCAACTTAACTCCGTAGTGACTACATGTATAACATATGCCAAGTACCTTCCAAATTATAGGTAAATACTATACAGAGCAATTCACAACTCATACAGGCACGGTGCTGTGCATATACAGACACCTATTACATGTTGAGCTTGAAAACAAGATTTATCAAGTCCAGGGGCTTATGAAAAGTATTCCTTTTGCCTTAGAATTCTTCCTAACTAGTTCCTCTAAGGAGTCAACTCTACAAACCATTTGCTTACAATTTTATAAAATGTGATAAATCAAAAATATTTAATGCAGGTAATATTAGTCTTAAAAGCTTAACAAAACTTTACTAAAATATCTGTAACTTTGAGGTAATTTTTAAAAATTGAAGGATTTTTTTTTTCAAGACAGGGTTTTACTATAGCTATCGAGCCTGTCCTGGAACTGGCTCTTGTAGACCAGGCTGGCCTCAAACTCACAGAGATCCGCCTGCCTCTGCCTCTTTCTCCCACGTGCTAGAATTAAAGGCGTGCACCACTATCACCTGGCCTAAAAATTTAAGGAATTAAAAAATTTTTCTTACCTGAGTAATTTTTGGATCATTGAATTTGGAAACGAAGAGGTCCATCGTGTGGAGATCTGTGGTAACTACAGGCTTGAGCGTCCTGTCATATGTACTAGCAAGTCAGGTTTTCCTTACAAATCTACAGTCAGAAACAAATTCAAGTCCATTAAAAATATGGGCATTAGGGTGGTGTACTTAGATAAATATAGTTCCATGGAGGTGTGAAGAAGATCATGGGTTCAATCCAACCTTAGATACATGAGACTCTGCATTATAAACCACCACCACCAACAAAGACCTCAAAAAAACCCACAACCAAATTCATCCCACATCTTCTTAGTACCCATTAACTCAGTTGTTTTTCAATGGAGCAACCAAAAATATGCAAATAAAACAGTATATGCCAGCATCTTCAAAAAGAAAATACCTGTAAGCTATTCCTGATGTCTCTTCCATGCAGACAGTGATATAGGCACACAGTAAACACTGGGAAGCTAGCAGTCATGGTTCTCTGAAAACAATTTTATACTTGGAACAGTAAAAATATTTTAAGACTTTAACCCAAAAATGTTAATACGTTTTAAAATCACAGTATCTCATCAATAACTGAAAATAAAACTGGAAGTGGTGTCTATTTTATTTCTATAGATGCCTAAGTGCTATTATACGTTACATGTTAAAGACGATCCCTTCTGAATGAAGCTCGCTACTTCTTCCACAGAAACACAACACAGTGGTGCAGCTCTGGTGCCTGTTGAGTACACGCTGCCCCATTCCTTCCAGTTCTGCATGGGAATGTGTGGTGCACAAAGCATGGGCCAGGAAACAACATCACATTCTTTTTACATTTCACGTTAGGCTTATCTGTTGATATTAATTTCTTAGGTGATTATTTTGCCCAGAATTCTTTTGAAATTCTTATTCTTACTCCAGTGCTTGACTATGCCGAGAAACTTAAACTGTGTATCCATCATGTACAGCAAATGAGTGGATAACTAACTGTTCCTAGGGTAAGTTTTGGTGGTAAAATGACTGAAGAAATCTATTCTAGCTATTAGAATGTCATACTAGTACTGAGATGGATTTAGCAAAATTATTCAGAAAATTTGGTATGGAATTAAAAGTTATAGGAAAACCTTAAACTCTACCGTGAATTCAGAGGCCAAGCTGGCCTACTAAGTTGGTGTGGTATTAGGGTTTGGCAGAACATAAACCAGTATATCATGTGCAGTCTGGTGTTTGGGTTTCTACCTAAAGACACTTGCTGTTTTCCTATTCTGTCTCTCCCATATATGTATTTTATATCGGGTACAGGTATCAGCCTCCAGTTAGTTGCGAATGGGCAGAACTGGCACCAGCAAGGTAGCAGATTACAACCCAGGGAAGAAATGTCGGCCATTGTCTGCAGGACCATTCATTCTCAATAGGTCGGTAACAGACACATTTTAGTAGGATTTACTCCACTCACCTATGCCGTTGAGTAAATGGTCTGCCTTCCTATTCCCGTGGAAGAATAAGAAACAGGAGAGCATTTCTCTTCCTGAGAGGCTCACAGAGGTCTCTCCTTGATCCACCTCAGGTTCTTAACTGTTGGAATCACAATCAAAACTCTATCTCCAGTGGAGGACAAGAAAGTGAGCAACAACTAAGAAACAGCAAGTCTGACCTTAGAAAACCCTCTCTCCTGAATATTGGAGGGGGTGTCTATAAACTCTAGACCACAGATAAAATCTCAACAGCTCTTATTTAGAATGGCATATAAGCTAATGGTTCTGGTATTTTAAATATGAAATACAATGTAAGTTCACTGAAATATGACAGACAGCTTAAAACACAAGGTTATAGAGAAATGAGTTTTAAATAGCAATGATGTGGGATTCCCCTCTGGATGCTATGAACGTGTTTTATTACCATTGGTTAATAAAAACAGCTGCTGTGATCTATGGCAGGGGAGAACACAGCTGGCTCAGTGGAGAGACTAAACTGAGGGCTGGAAGGAAGGAGACGGGGTCAATGAGGTAGGCCACAGCCTCACAGTGATACATAGGTTAATAGAAATGGGTTAATTTAAGATGTAAGAGTTATCTAATAAGATGCCTGAGATAAGAGGTCAGACAGTGTTGTAATTAATATCGTTTCTGTGCGATTATTTGTGTCTGGGCGGCCGGGAAACAGAGGTGCAGTCTCTGTTTACAAAGAAGGAAATAAGCGAACACGTTCACCTGTTATTCAGATGATCTTGATTAATAGGGCACATTCAAGTCGATTTGCCAAAGGAAAATTACTTTGTTTTATAGAAGATTTTTTTCATTAATCTTGATAATCCTTCCCCTCCCTCTGTCCAGTTCTTCCCCACATCACCAAGCATCCAGATCCATACCCTTTCTGTCTCTTATCTGAAAACAAAGTTTCTAATGGAAAATAATAATAAAATAATATAATAATGTGAAATAAGAATAGCACAAAAACAAATGAAAGAAAAGGCACAAGAAACAGATATAAAGATCCATTCATTTGCACAGTCAAAAGTATCATAAAAACACATAACTGGAAGCCATAATATATATGCAAAGAACCTACCTATAGAGTTAGGGCAAAAAAAGAGAAAAATTAAAAAATAAAAATATAAAATAAGAATAAATGGGACCTCATGAAACTGAAAAGCTTCTGTTGGCAGAGACTCTTCATTCATTTCCTGGCCACCCAGCCCAGATATAACCACACAGAAACTATATTAACTGCAACACTGTTTGTCCAATAGCTTAAGCATATTTCTAGCTAGCTCTTACATCTTTTTTTTTGGTTTTTCAAGACAGGGTTTCTTTTCTCTCTGTTGCTTTGGAGCCTGTCCTGGAACTAGCTCTTGTAGACTAGGCTGGCCTTGAACTCACAGAGATCAACTTGCCTCTGCCTCCAGAGTGCTGGGACTAAAGGCATGTGCCATCACCACCCAGCTGCTAGCTCTTACATCTTAAATTAACCCACTTCTATTATTTTATATTTTACGACGAGGCTCATGGTTTACTGGTAAGGTTCCAGGCATCTGTCTCCTTCAGCAGCTTCATGGTGTCTCCCTGACTCTGTCTACTCCAAAGTTCCAAAGCAGCTTTATTCATTAACCAATAAAAGTAACACATATACAGGTCTTCCCACACCAACCTTCTATAAGGCAAAAGACACCATCAATAGGTGCCTACAGAATGAAAAAAGATCTTTACCAACCAAAAATCTGACAGAGGTCTAATTTCCAAAATATATAAAGGACTCAAGAAACCAGGCATTAACAAGTCAAATAATTCAATTTAAAAATGGGGTTCATATCTAAACAAAATTCTCAACAGAAGAATCTCAAATGGCCAAGAAATACTTAAATGTTTAACATCCTTAGCTATCAGGTGTTGGAGGGAGTGTGAGCCGCTTATTCATCTTAGCCACCCAGCTAGCTTAGACCCAAATTTGGAAGTCATGATACCTTTATGATATACATGCTGGTCCCATACAATGAAATGTATCTCTGTACTTAAGCTCCTTCAGTCAAAAAATTCAAAGAAAACACAATAATATACATAATCCAGACTTTCTGTGTATAGTCCAACTTTACATGGCTTATTTTTTAAATTCTTTTACTCTCTCTTTAAAGACTTTACCTTTTTTTAAGCATTAACTTTATTTTTCAACTCTCTATACTTTTTCTTCTCTCTTTCAAGCCTACGTACATTTATCCAACACTATGACTCATTTGGATTTGACTATATTGCATATCTGTAATTCTTTACTGTTCAGGAGTGCTCTTTAAAATGCTAAGCACTTCTTAAAGACTTAAGCTGCACCATTACTATGATATATATGACACAGTCCTTCCAGAAATGGCCAGGAGCTCCACAGTTAAAACAATTACAGCCTCTGGCCCCCAGTCCTTGTCCTCACATGTTTCCCTGAGGCTGAATAGCTGCTATATAATCTGGCTTTGAATGAAATTCCCATCTATATTTTTGCATATCCTGATATATTCATTTAAACTCTGCTTTGTGAGGGTGTAAGGCTTCCTTACAATATTTGTTAGTATTTTCAAATGCAAGTTGTTTTACTATGGGCATGGCTGCCATGGCATCACCAAACAATTTCCCTGCTAACTGCAATAGCCTATCCACATAGTCCTCAAGTGGTTCTGAAGGCCCTTGTAAAACTTTAGACAGCTGATCTCCTGCTGCCTTGTTGGGTAGGGCCTTCCAAGCTTTAGTAGCGGCAGCCGCTATTTGTGCAAATACTGCCAGATAGTACAAAATTTGCTCCAGTTAACATGTCTAAATTACGCTGAGCTTGTCCGGCTTGAGCCTTTAGTCGTGCCATCTGCAAACAGTTTTCCTGGTATTCTCCCTGCCATGGAAGATAGTCTCCCCCAGATAAAACGGTGTGGCATAATTGCTGCCAATCACTAGGTGTTAAATTCAGAGTGGAGAAAGACTCCACCATGGCCAATGTGAACAGTGCTTGGGCCCCATATGTAGCAACAGCTTCCTTTAATTGCTTAATCTCCTTAAACTGTAATGGAAAATGTTGGTGCATCACCTTCCCAGGATTATTAGGGTCCAGTACTTCCATTACAGGTGCCACCATGTATGCAGAGTGAAAACATACACCTCTATTTTCATCCTTGTTTGAATAAGACCACCACCCTTCATCATTATAAGCCAGTGGGGCCGAAGGAGTTGAGGGTGAATCTTCTTCTGCTTTACATTTTCTCTGTTTTCTACGGAGATCTCTAATCTTCCTATGTATTATTTCCTCCTTATCTTCTGATGACTCCTCACTATCCTCTTAAAACTCGGAATCCTTGGAGTCCTGTCTAGTAACTGACTGTTTTTGGAGCCGGGCAGAGCAGATTTTTTCTAATGATCCTCTCCCAACATTTTTCCCATTACCACCACCACATGCCCCTTTTTCTCCTTCTTGATCCTCTCTATAGAACACAGAGAGCAGAGGGTCTCTTCTTCCTGAATTTCTTGTAAAATTTCTTTAACTGCTTCTTCCTCCTGTTTAACTTTCACCCTGTCTGTTAACAGAGCATCTTTAACCGCCACAGTAAAAAGGTTGCAGTGGGAAAGCTGTCAGGGCCCTCTTGTTGTAGTTTCTTTTGTAGGTCTCTGTGTACCTCTTCCCAATCTGGAACATTCAGACTGCCTCCCGTAATAAACCAGGGACTGGCTTGTCCTATGGTTTTAATAAAGGCTTCTATGGTTCTTCTTTTACCGCTGTTCCTTGTTGCTCTAACAATCCTTTCACCTGAAATTGCGATTCTCTTTCGCTGCTAGCAGTTCCCATCTTGATTCCCCAATATGTCCCTGCTGGCCCCGGATGACCCTGTCCGCTTACCCTTCTTTCTTGGTGGGACCTCCACTTGCTGCACCAGCGCAGCTAGAGCCAAGTCCGAGTGAAGGACAACAGGATTAATGGAACATGCACTCTGGATGTTGCAGAACCAGAAGCCTTTATTGTACATCACCAAGGGGGGTTTATACCTAACCCAGACAGGTGGGCCAACAGGATGGAGACCTCATCGCCAGATCCTTGGGTTAGGGCCAAGGCAATGCGTACGTACTGAGGAAGTAGAGTTGGCAAACAATTCTGAGAGCACGGAATTTGCAAGTTTCTCAGAAACCCAGAACAAGGGCAAGAAAGGTCACCAACATGGGAGGTGAGTAGGAAGGCCAGAAGTCCATTAGGTCCCAACAGATTTCTTTAAGGGATTTATTTATTCATTTTCTCTTTAAGGACCTCTATTATTGTCATAAAGGCTATTTTAAAGTCTTGTCTTGTGCTTCAGCTATGTTGAACTTCTCAAGGCTTACTGTAGTAGGGTTGCTGGGCTCTAGTAGAGACATATTGTCCTGGCTGTCACTGTGCTCTTATGCTACTGTCTAGGTATCTGGGTTTGGGATGACTAATTCTAGTCACTGAACCTGGTCTTGTCTTTGATGGTTGGGTGTTTTGTTCCTTGCATTCCGATACCCTCTCTGGTTCTTAGGAGGATATGGTGGCCCTGTGTTGCCTGGTAAGGAATTCTTCTGGGATCCTGACAGGTGTGGGTGCCCAATGAAGGTTCTATGTAGAACATGCTTCTAGGTATTGGAAGCAGAATCTCAGGAATTGGGATGAAGATAGATGGGGCACTGAGGGAGGTTCCACAGGAGGAAGATAGAGTATTCTACCAGGATCTGCTTAGTCCTCTGGGAATGGCAGAGAACAAGAAGAGGACATATAGGTGGATCTGCTAATAGAGCTGGGTGTGAGGCTTGTTAATTGGATTTGGAGAGGAGGGAAAGATCTGTGAAGATCTGTAGTTACCTCTATCTGCTTCCTTGACTAGTGTGAACTACAGGTTTCCAAGGAATGCCTGCGGGAGTTGGGGGTGGGGGTTGGGATAAAGGGATGACTCAGGGAAAGATGGAGCAGAAGATCTGCACGATCTGCTGGATATGGCAGGAAAGAAGGGGGAGGCTGCAGTAGATGATTTAGTACATTGGGAGATGAGACTAGGGAACTGGATTTGGAAGAGAGGAGGAAGAGGTAAGGATATGCAGTTAGCCTGCTTATTTCTCTGTCCAGCGCTTGTATTTCTAAATGAAACATATTCTACTTCCAAATTGTTTCTTAACCCACAAATACTAAAAAGCACATTATCACATGAACCTTGAATACAAAGTTTCTAATTCCTGGTCTAAATTTAAAAATAAATGAATAGGTCATAAATACTAAAAATGACAGAACGACTCATAGCTAAATCAAATATATTTTGAGTTTCTATACTTAAACTCAATCAAAATAACTTGCCTAGTTTATGAAAAATGAGCAAAGTTGGGTAAATAACAGAGACTACTGATGTTAAAAAGTGTTCCATTAGTGTGACAACCTACTTTACTAAATTCCTTTTTAATATAATTTTTTGGTGTCATAGTATATATATTAAAGTTCAAAACAGTACATATAACCATTGATCTCACTCAAAACTTCTGGTTCGTGAAAAAAGTGAATTATTTTCTTCTAGGAATTATTTTAGAATAATCTAAAGGATAACTTTTACTTAATGTGCTTAAAAATGCACAACAATTAGAAAAATACTAAAACTAACCATTACAAATATACCATCTTAAGGCTAGATGTTGGAGCACATGCCTTTAATCTTAGCAGGCAGAACTTAATTTGAAGTTAGCCTGGTCTACACATAACCTCAAAAAAAAAAAACAAGAGTAACAAAATATTAACCGTAGCAATTCTTTGCTATACAAACAACTAAATAAGCAAGGAGCTAATGAAATGTAAGTATTTCTTGATCTTGAAATAAAAACTCCATCACTTTCTTCACAAATCTTAAAATATTAGCAGATGTCAACTGAAAACACTGAGTGTATTTTGTACTTAACTAAGAAGCCACTTTACCATTATAACATTGAATAATGGTATTGTTCAGATACTTTATACCACCTTGAAATAGACAAAGGAGAACAAAGCTACTTAGTATTATCCTTCAACTGTTTGGCTGAAGGCGACTTGTAATTTATGGTTATTTAAAATAGAATAGTGATCATAAAGTAATTGTACTGACTCAAGTGAAGAAAACATTTATTTAAAAAATAATCTAACAACATTAAATGAGTACTAGGAGTTTAGACACATTGGCAAAACATCCTGCTTTGGAGTTAAAATATTTATGAAATAGCTACAATTTTAGGTCTTTAGTACATTTTGTACACTGGAACCATAAATATCTCAAAGTATAAATGTACTAAAAAGTACACATTTTAAAGCAGAAACTCCCCCCCTTCAAAGGGTGGCTAATACTTTACTACTTGTATATTTTGAACCATTATGTAAATTTCATTATATCTATTACAAAACTGTGTTAATTAAAATACACTTTATAATACTTTAATAAAGACAATAGTTTCACAGATAAAAGTAATTTAAATATGACCCAAAGTAAGCCAGTCCTTTCACTGTTTGTCCATAGTACACACAAGTTGCACTGGAGACATGTTCTTTTCATCTCTAAAAAAATGTTTTAGTCTGAAGGTTCCTGCCCATACACATACAGCTGCTTGGATGGTGCACATTTGCAAAGCTACTTACTTTTTTCCACTTATATACAAAAACTAATAATCAGATAAAATGTGTTGACAGCAGCCAGATTTCACACATTATTTCCTTCATGAACCTTGAAAAATCGACAACAGTCCTCTGCGTATGCTGAGAAGTTCCTCTTCATGCTGTGACCAAAGGGAAAAACAACTATTTGCATAAAGACACATCAGTGTTCATTCCACCCAGTCCCTTAGGGTGTACATGGAGGTACCTAGAGAATCCTCCCATCACTACCAATAGTCAAGATAATGGAGAAAAGACTTGCAATCTTTCAAAACACCTAAAAAAAGTAAAGGAAGAGTTAAAAAAAAATCTAGCTGGGCAGTGGTGGTGCACATGTTTAATCTCAGTACTTGGGAGTCTGAGGCAGGTAGATTTCCTTGAGTTCAAGGCCAGCCTGGTCTACAGAGCAAGTTTCAGGACAGCCAGGATACTACACAGAGAAACCCTGTTTGGAAAAAATAAAACAAAACAAAACAAAACAAAAATAAAACCAACAAACAAAAAACCTCTAGAGAAGACTTTTCAATGAGGATCAACTTGGCAGCTTGTTTGCTCAACTTGTATGAGCCTGGCTAAAGCATCGCAGTCCCTGTACTGCAATGCCATTAAAATCTCAAGTACTTTAATACTTTCTTGATAAAGGTCACTATTATTACATACTTAAACTTTTAGAAAACCCTTAAATTTGTCCATGTAAAGCAATGACACGAGTCTCTGTGGGGTGTACTTCATCCTAGAATGCGGCTGCTAGTCTACTTAGAAAGCCAAGTACGTTTAAGCAAGCCAATGAAGTGCCATTGCTTACTTATGCAGGTGACAATTCTTCCACTCAGCAGTCTGGGTGCTTGGTCTTGGTTAAAGCACACAATGGTTATAGCAGTACAAACAAGTCATTTCTTCACCTAGCTTTACATTTGCAAATCACTGTCTCTTTCCTCATCCATCCCTCATCTACTTTAACAAGGTTCCCATAATTAATAAAAAAAAACAACTAAAAGTCATCAGCTTAAACTTGTCTTCTCCAAACACCCACAAAAAGATAAAAAGTAAACAAGTGTGGTGGTCCATGGCTATAATCTGAGCATTCTGGAGGTTTAGGTGGGAGGATCACAAGTTTAAGGCCAGTCTGGACTCAAAAGCAAGAACCTGTTTTATAAAACAGACAGAGAAGCACACAAAAGCCTGGTAATTACACGAGAGCATACACTCAAACCTTACCATTTTCTTAAGTAGCTTCTCCTGCAGAATTTTCATGTTTGCTTTCATCAAATGCATCTGTAAACAACATTATTTCTCTCATGTAATTTATCAGATTTTCACAACAAAAAGACAAGTTAGATTATCCAACATCAAGGTTACATATTAAGTACATAAATTTATACCTCAGATATAAAACTATTCTCTTCATAAACAGAGTTAGAGACAAGAAAACTATTATCCAGTGAAGTTTTCAAAACACAAAGCCTAAAAAATAAAATGAGAATTAACTTTTTACATATCAATTCACAGTCCACTGCTACAGTGCAGTGTATGTTGTGTTTCACCTACAATCTTACAGATTCTATTCATTAAGAAAAGTATACTAACCTCTCCTTCTCACTTCGGTGATATGTCTTCATCTTTTGAACTAATTTTTCCCCGACGTCCTAAGTTTTAGGGTACAATAAATCTCTTGTATTTTAACATGATTAAAACCTGAATTAGAATTAATACATTTCTACTTTCTAAATTTAAGCAAAAACTGGTTATAGGCTAAGAATACTGTATTTAGAATACTGTATTTAGCATACACTTTTTTTCAGATTACAAGTATCAGAAATAAAATCTCTCAAATGTCTCCCACATTATCAAAAATCATCATTATAAACTAGTTGGAAATTTCTGAGTTCAGATGCAGCTGATTGAAGATAGTTATGTTTTAAATAACAATAACCTGTAACAGTCTCTCAAACTGGTGAATAAACAATTTTAAAAAGAGCTATATTTAGCCTTTAAGCATTTTGAGAAATGTTTAATTTTAAGAAACACAAACCACAAGTTCCTTCTCCAAGTCTCGTAAAGTCTCTGAGTCTTTTCTAACTTTCTCCATCTCATTTATGAGAATGACTTTGAATTTCTCAAAATTTTCATTCCTATTAAAAAGGAGCAAAATGAGATTGTTGCAGAACCACAGGGCCCACAGCTCATAAGCACACAATGTGCATGGCTCACCAGACAGATGTGTGGTACAGACCTGTGTCCTCGAGCTTGAGAAGTCACTGTCATTAGATGTTGTTGAGTCAATTTTAATGTCTCTGTAGCAAAGTCATCCATGATTCTATGTTGGGTCTGAAAGATAATTTTAACTTAAAATGTCTTTATAGAAATAACAAGCTAACCAAGACTGTGTTATGAAAAAGTCTTTCCATAACACATAAGAAAAACTTAGAAAATTAAAAATGCATTTAAATCAACTCTTTTATAATGAACTCAGTCAGAGCAGTGTTTACTTGTGTTGGTCAGGATTTGAATAGAGTTCAATTTTCTATTGTTTTTAGGAATACTATTTATATATTAGTACATATTTATAGTGTTTATAAAAATGAACTAATTATAGTTTTCTTCAAGAGCATAGCTTAATAGAATTTACCATTTTTCACAAAACATATTTTCACCTACTGGAATCATTTAACAGTCTGTAAAATTAGAGATTCTCTTGATTTTTGAAGATATGAAGATTTTAAGAAATTTCAGATCTTATCTTTGGATAAAAGGACAGGCGATCAAGAGATGAGGTTCGTGTCATACTAACTATACTTACTGTTCAAAGGAGGGAATGAACTAATTATCAGTCCAAATAAAGACATAAGAGAATGTGATTTTCTACCTATTAGCAATAGTAAACACTGTTTTTAGGATGTACTCTGTGTATAGACATCCAATGAATTCTCAGAAACTAAGGACACAGTAGAGACAATAGTGGAAGATATAAGAAACTATATTATGTGCTAGTCTCCACCAATAAGAGCCTCTGTGAGATGAAAATGTCTAAAGACGGGGATGAGGAGATAACTACCTGCCAAGGGCTTACCATGCAAGCATAAAGACCCTAGAGTTCATATCCCCAGCACTAACATAAAAAGCCAGGTGCAGGGGGACATACCTGTAAAGCCAACTCTGAGGAGGTAGAAACAGGTCTGGGGCTTGCTGGCCAGTCAGTACAACATAGCTCAATAAATAAACTGTATCTTCATTGAGATAATTTCTCAAAAAAAGACTGTGGAGAACAACTGCAGACACCTCAGAAAGACCTCTAACCTCCACAAGCACATGTGTGTGCATGCACACCTCACACACATACACAACAAAATGTAAAAATGCAAAGAAAAATTGAACAGATGAATTAGAAATATATATATGGTGGAAAGATGTTATAAGGAATGAGAGGTGCCTTTTATCTGATAATCCAAATTAAATGCAAAGTCAGATTCATAAATGGGTGTTTTGTTGACTAAGGATCAGACAAACCATCCATCATCTACCAGAAACTTGGAGTGCATTATCATGGTATTGTGTATAACTTATAAGGTAACTCACATTAGTTTTCCTCTTATAGACTGAGCTGATTTTATCATAAAACATTCCAGCACCTGGCAACTCCTGTTGCCAGTCCTCAGGAATAGAAAAATCTGGTGTCGATAATGAAGCTGTAATTTCAGACATTAAAAATAAAAACAAAGAGTTAATATTAAAATATGTATTACCACAAAATTTATCATTTTCCTCAGACTGAGAACAAAAAAGTTCTGTGTTTAAATCCAAAACAGAAGGGTTTTTATTATTAAAAAATGAAATTCTTGTCACAGAACCCTTTTATAGTGTTACTGAGGCACAAAAAACAATTATGGTACAATATTTTTTACTTTTAAATCTGATCCATTAATAAGAAAGAAGCACCCACAAAGTATTTTAGCGAAACACATCAAGTAGCTCAGATTTCAGTAAAATGAAAATTTAAGACATGATATAATGATGGGGAAATCTGTTTGAAGATCATGCTACACCTTTAATATAAAGTCAGTTTTGTGATAAAAGTCCATATCCATCTTGGACTCACGCAAAGTTGTTTGTACAAAGAGTTGTGTTTAAGTCAAACTCTAGGAAGCTGTCCAGAAGTTTTAACAGGGTTTTGATCTGCTTACTTTTGTGAATGTGATGATCTGAATCTTCCCTCTGACACAGTCTTTTGGAGAGTAACTGTTCTCTCTCTTCTGCCTCTTCCACTTCTGCTTCATTGGAATTACTTAGATCATCTTCTAGGAACATTCTCCGTCTGCGACATTGTTGACTGGGACCTCAAGAAACCATTAAAAATAATAGTGCTATAATTCTGATTCAATACATCTACCACTTTATTGCTTTAAATTAAAAAGCTTTTAAACAACTATGTTAAAGTATACTTTATATTTTTTATTTCTGACAACAATGATGTGACTTGAAATGTAGAACTCATTTAGGTATAAATCCAAAGTAATTAGTAATGACTTTGAAGGCAAGGCTGTGACTAGAAAGACGGCTAAACAGATGGGAGCACTTGCTGCCCTCACAAGGACCCAGGCTCAGTTCCCAGCATCCATGCAGTTGCTCGAAACTTGACACCTGGCCTCCACAAACAGGGCACACACATGGAGCATATATGTACATGTAGGCAACATAAAATTTTTAAAGCAAATCTTTAAAAAGTAAGACTATGCCTACAAACCTGATACATGAGTATTGTCACTGGGCATATCCCACCATATTTTCTCTACTCTTTCACTAGAACATGATAATGGAGATACGGCAAGACTTTCCTAAAATAAATATTAGAAATTAGAAGAAAAGTAGTACAAACACTTGTATTTATCTTTGACTATTTTTTATCATCTTTATCAAATTCCAAAGCCAACAGATTTTAAATACTGTCCAATTCTTTCTCATATCATTGTCTTTAAGTCATCTTTAAGACTGCAGCAAACGAATCTAGATATTAGATTAGCATCAATTTTATGCTAATATAGTTTTTAACCTGATAAATGTGCAAATTTCTTATTTTCAATTTCACCATGTTGTTATTGTCTTTATTTGAGTTAGAAAATAGGGAGCTACAGAAAAATTTTCTTATAAAGTGACTTTTTTACCTTCAAACTTGTGTTTTACTATTTGAACACAGTTTTTTTTTTTTAAAAAAAAAGCAATTTTACTTAGATTACCATTCTTTCTTTAATACGTGTACTCTTCTAGGCACTTATGGGTAGCGTAAATCCTAGCCCCACCCCAAAATACAACATTTTATTTTCATCTTCTATATTATACAGTTGTTAAATATTTTTACTTATCAATAATCATGAAGGCAGAAATTTTATAAACATGTAAGCTTAGAGATTTAGCCCCTATATCCTTATTATTTTGATACTTTCCTTTTAAACTTTTTACATGACTAAATAATCTATCACAGAGAAAAATACTTGGTAGCATGATTTCCATTGAATACTAGCAATTTGAATTAGCATATTACCTCTCTCTTGCTTTGTATATGGTTTTCAAGACTCTCTGGAGATTCAGTTTCCATAAAATGTTTCTCTGAGTTATTATTGCTTACATCTGAATAGCTGTTATAATGTAGGGTTCTTTGATTATCTATCATTGAATTTGTATTTTTTCTATTCAAAACAGAATTATTCTTGGTAGTTGTGTTTCTGGGCTATGAATGAACAACACATAGAGAAACCCAAAGATAATTAGATAACTACTTAAAAACAGAAAAAGTTAGACAATTTAAAATTTTAGAGAATTAACTCAATGCTAAAATTCAGCATCCACTTAAATAGAACATCAATTAGCTCAACGACAAGTATCTGGCAAGTCCAATGAGCAAAGATGCCTGAGGTATGTCTCTATACTTCACAGGTCAAGTCACTTTAACAAGAAAAGGAACATGAAAGCACAAGAATCGGTCATCAAATACAAAAGTTATAATACTCTATTATATAATCATCTATAAAGAAAATCAATGACAACCTGGGAAATTATAGAATTCAGCAAGATCATTCAAAATTTTAAAAATTATTAAATTATTTTTATACAAGAGTAAAAACATATTACTTATTGGCTTTTTGTTAAGATAA
Organism: Bramus lutescens; assembly: GCA_001685075.1. Taxonomy (NCBI): domain Eukaryota; kingdom Metazoa; phylum Chordata; class Mammalia; order Rodentia; family Cricetidae; genus Bramus; species Bramus lutescens. Next base: position 38,550 of record LOEQ01002610.1, on the reverse strand, counting down.
ATACAAATCAAAAACCTTTAAAACTCCAGAAATGTAAAGTGTAGGTTTGTGTGTGAAACACCCAGGCAAATGTAAAACTAAGCAGTGTAGTATTAATACAAGACAGTGACTAATAGCCAGACTCATGTGACCAGCAAGACTAAGGCTGAGTTAATGTAAATATTAGATGTGGAAAACTTCCATTGTTCATAGGAAATCCTAGAGAGACTGAAACCTAAAAGTTAAGATCAAAAAGTAACATTTTTACAATAAAGGAAAATACTTTAAGAATAATACTTAAGGAAGTATTAGATCTTACTAACATAGCCCAGGTTGGTCTTGATATTTCAATCTTTCTGCCCTTCACCCCTTGAGAGCTAGGACTACAGGTCTGTGTTAAACATGGAACTGCAGGTATGTACCAGACATTCCTGCTTGAGTCTTACACATTCTGAAAGATCAGAAATTTTATTTCATAGTTTGCCAGACTAGAGTTCTGGATTCTAACAAGTGAAAGGTACAATGCCATTAACAGATACAGAAGTGACATTCAAGCCTACACAGTAAGAACTCCTGTAAAGGCTGGGTTTGGTGATGCAGACTTTAATCCCAGCATCTGGGAGGTAGAGGCAGCTGAATCTCTAAGTTTGAGCCCAGCCTGGTTGGTCTACGTAGTGACTTTCAAAGCTACATAGCAGGATCCTCTCTCAAACACTCCCCTTGAAAAAAACAACTTCCTGTAAACTTTAAGATAAATCAACACTTCTATTTTACAAATTAGAAAACATAAATGGGACTAAAGATGTAGCTTGGTGAAGAATGTTTATCGAGTACTTATAAAGTACTGGATTCAACCCCTACTAACACAAAAAACCAACAATGAAGTCATAGAATTCTAAAAAGAAAGTCCTCATTAATGCAGTCGACCATAAAACCCCAAAGACAGACTGAACTTCACATGCACCAGGCGAGTAAAAGCAGAAACCTGAGGTAGAACTCAGCACAAACTATGGAAAAGGGGCAGTTACTGCCTCAGTTCCCAGCAAGTTGGTATGTAGCAAACTAAAATTCCATAGAGCATAGGAAACATCCTAGAAGGTAACAAAAGCACTTAGAATTACCTAGATGGAGACAGACACTTGGAAAATGACAAGTGAAGGGTTTAAAGAATGCAAAAAGACAGATGATAGAATCTAATAGGGCACAAAGTTGGTATTGTTGCCATCTATAGAAAAATGAGACTTGCAAAGGGGCTTGGAGGGCTAAGGAGGTGAGTCAGAGTCTAAACCTCCTACACCTGTTTAAAAACATAGCACTACTCTGAACTGTTTGACATACTGACAGTTTAAGCTAAGATTTTGTTTG
>LOEQ01002610.1:0-37193 GCA_001685075.1 Bramus lutescens | reverse complement strand
CCCCCGGTAAAGACTACTGGCTTAAAATAAAAGGGCTTTAAAGCCATCTAGAAATAAAAAAAAACAGCTAAAAGTGATAGTCCAGATGGCTCAATGCACCAGCAATTCTGAATTATCTGACACAGGTATGTTAATAACCACTGTACTTTTTTAAGTGCTGGTACTGTATCTAGGTCCCCATGCATCTAGACAAGTGCTCTCAGTGACACCTCCAAGCACTAAATAGTCATTAACTCCATTTTATTATAAGCAATGGTTAGTACCTATGAGTTTTAAACTTCTTATATAACTAAGCACTTGAGCAATATGGTTTTCAATTACATTATTTTCAATTTTGTCAATTTGTGGTTCCAATAACAAAAACTTATTAAAGGTTAAAACACTAAACAAACATAATATATATTTGATGAATATTATAGGCAAATGGCTAACAATTTTCTGATGCATATGATAAAAAAATTATATTCTTACCAAAGAAGGCAGTCCTGGAACAGGTAAGCTACTCTTTCTCACATATAGTGTACTGGTCTCACTGGTTCTGGGCGATTTTCCCTGACTTCCAGCTTTATTGTTACCATTTAAGGATTCAGATGATGCAGTTTTTGGATAAGGTGAAAAAGATTTTGTGATGTAGTCATAATCCTCAGTAAGATCCCTTTCTATTATTTTCTCTATACCTAGATTCCCCCAAAACACAAACATACAGTATTACTGTTAAAAATAGAGTATTATTTCATTCTTGCTCTAGGAAAGGGCATGATAGAATTAATAATTTATCAAATGTTCAAAGATTAGGTGTATTTTAAAAAGATACACTTTCAATAATTTAAGACTAACTAGTTTGAAATACTAAGACTGAACAATTTGCAGTTGAAAATTTAAGGACCTTCAAAAAAATTTAAACTACACACACACACACACACACACTGTATGATATGACTTAACTGCTACTTTAAATATTTTAACATTATATTAACTGTTAGAGTTTTACAAAATCAGTTGGTCTAAACTGCTCATTGAAATACCAGGACAGTAAGGCTGGGGAGACAGCTCAATCAGAAAGTGCTTGCTGCATAACCACAAGGACCTGACTTCATCTCCTGAACCCACATTAAAAAACCTGGCATGGTGAAATATACCTGTAATTCTAGAGCTTGGGAGTTGGATCTCTGGAGCTCAGTCAGTCAGCTAGCCAATTTATTCTATTTGGTGAGCCCAGGTACCAACTGGACCCACTTAACTAAAAGTTTTGTGGGAAGATGGCTCCTTAGAAACAACATTTCACATGTATATCAGCACCAAAATAAAAAAGCAAGGACGTAAGTTTTAATGAAATCAATTCTCAGTTTTTTAGCTCAAATCAAGATATGTGCATTTGTCTTAGCTTATCTAATGCGACAATGGTTCTGAGCACTGTGAAAATAAAAGGATTTTGTGTGCTTTAGGGAAACATACACATTAACATTTAACTGAAATGATTCACATTTGGAACTGTTTTAAAATAGCCTGAGATTTTGTAATTGAAAGATATATGTAAGCCAACACTCTAAAGACTATGTATTTTCATTACCAATTATTTTTAAATAAAAGCAAACACTTTTGTTTCTGAAGATAATCTACTGTGAGTTCACAGAATCACTGCATTTCTTACACTTTTATCAAAGAATTGTATAAAGGATCCCATACAGTTCCTGCTATTAAATACTTCATCTTAAAGTATTAGAATTGTTACATTTTTGCTTTTATAGCTTAAGAATATTAAATATTTCCACATTGAATCATTTGATATTTAACATCCTAACATGAAAACGTTGGATATTCTATTATGTTCTCAAGTTGGCCAAAATCCCAATTATTAGCATTAGCTGATTTAAAATGAACTTTTAAACTACCTATCTCAAATAAATTTCACAAAACTAATCTTAGATTTTCATAGAGTTACAAAAGAAAATTGCTAACTATTCCAGTAAAATGCAAGGAAAATGAAGCGATACTGACATCTTGTCACTTCTACAGAAGGTGGGCTCCCAGACACAGATGATAAGCAAAAACTGTCTTCTCTCCCATCTCTTGGCTCAGATGAAATTTTCTGTTTTTCTTTTGCTGTTTCTGTAGTGACAATTTCCTGTGGTTCCTTTGGCAGTTTCTTGGTCTGGGCTCTGGAATGGACAGTCTCCTCCTAAATGCACCAGTAACCTCAAATTATGGTCACAAACATTTATACAACTGGGTGTATGTTACACTACAGCACTGACTGACTTATTACTATATAAGGCCATAACAAGCGCTTAGATGTTATTGGCAAAAATATGTTCTAGGGCACTTGGAAAATATAATGACTGCACAGACTATGTATAGAATAATAGAATGCCGTGCAGGTTCAAAGCTGGTGACTGTATCCAGGATAGAGAAAACAGAACTAGATTTCATTGTGCATAAGACACTGAGAAGTCCGTGTATCAAGATGCTGAAGGGGAGACATACATGAAATAAGACTGCGGATAAGACCAAAGGTACTCGAGAAACTCAGGTCATCACTCAGTAACAAGAGAATTTGTTTATAGCTCTGTGTAAGTAGAGGGCTCTTCTCTATCTTGCACCATCTCACTGGACCAGTTTCTTTCTGCCTACCTGGTCCCTGCAGCTGCTTATGAAATAACCACTCTGATGCTTATTATCAGTTACAATTACTTGGCCAATGGCTTAGGCTTTTTATTGGCTCTCTCTTATTTAAATTAACTCATTTCTACTGATCATGTATCACTACATGGCCGTGGCATAACCTCTGTTCTAGCATCTCTTTCCTTAGGCTGCTGTTGGCATCTCTCTCCAGTGGCTACAAGGCATCTCCTTAACTCCTTGAAAATCAAGGATTTTTGTCACTTTTTTATTTTTAAGTATAGATAAGATGAATGGCTTAGAAAGGCATATTTGATGGTGGGTATGTTAACATTAAAGCAAGAAATAAGACAAAAAATGGTGATTGTTATCTGATCCAAAAGAACTATATATCTCCAAATTCTGGGGGGTAGAAAAAGCCAGCATTCCTCAGAAAGCCATTTCTGCTCTACCCAAAAGAGCCAGTTTCTTTATCACTTGGGGCAGAGACACAAATGGCTATCCATGGTACCTATTAGCATACCAACAAAGAAAGTACATGCTGGCCTCCAGTCTCCCTCAGTATTACAAGTATCTGTTATTTCAGTATCCATGTTGACGGATCCTCTCATCCCACCCCTTAACCCTAAACTTCTCCAGCTCAGAACATCCCCTCCCCCATCCTGCTGTGTGTGTGCTTACTCAAGCTCTCAAGCTCTCTCCCTCTCTCCCTCCCTCCTCTCTTAGTCCCTCTTCTGCTCCTCTTTAGTAGGTCTCCTTTGCCCTCGCACTTCTCTTTGTCTTCACCACCCCCTACCTCCTCAAGGCCAAGTCCATTCTGCTGCCTATGTTCAACCTAAGGCTTTCTCTTCCTGCTCTGGACTCTTCCAGATGCCTCTGGCTACACTTTCCCTCACAGCTACAACAAAAACCTTCGAACAGTCATGTCGGTTCATACAATTATGTTACAAGGTCTTTAAAATGTTCCAGACAAGAGAGAACAGGAACACAAACAAAAGAAATGGTGGTTTAATGGGTTAAGATCAAACAAAGTGAGTCCCATGGTGGTGCACAAACCTTTAATCCCATAATTCAAGTACACAAGAGGCAGAAACTGCCTGATCTCTATGAGTTCAGAGTCAGCCTGGTCTAAATAGTGAGTTCTACTGAGCTCCAGGACAGCTAAGGCTGTTACACATAGAAACCGTATCGCAAAAACGAAAAACCAAAACCAAAGCAAACAAACTAATCAACATAGTGTAGTAGTCAGTCAAAGACCGATCTTTACCAACAAGCTCTCTGTGTTCAAATTTTGTCTCTACCACTTCCTAACATGAATTTCTCTAGGATGATAATATTCACAGTAATGAACCACCTACACATATTATGGTGTAGGACTTTCTTCTGTTTGTGTGTTGCTTGCATTGGTTAATGAATAAAGAAACTGCCATGGCCTAGCTGATAGGGCAGAACTTAGGTAGGCAGGGAAGACAGAACTGAATGCTGGGAAGAAGAAAGGCAGAGTCAGGAGAAAGATGCCATGAATCCGTGGGAGACAGACGCTGGGAATTTTCCCCAGTAAGTCACTGCCATGTGGTGATACACAGATTAATAGAAATGGGTTAAATTAAGATGTAAGAATTAGCCAATAAGAAACTGGTGCTAATGGGCCAAGCAGTGATTTAATTCATACAGCTTCTGTGTGGTTATTTTGGGGATAAGCTAGCCAGGCGGCCAGGACAAACAAGCGGGCTCTTTTCCTGTTACAATATTAGATTTTAAGATAAATTTGTAAGACTACCAATGGGCATGCTATAAGTAGTACTATGTGCATACATAAAAAATTTAGTAGTTTAAGAAAACTAAATTTAGAGATTATCAATTTTAATTATATTGATTTACCTTTGTCAGTTGTTTATCTTTAAGTATATGTGAAAATTCTTTTTCATTCTCTGGCTCTGATTCTGAAGTTGAGAGATCTTTATAATTTTTTTTTGTTTTTGTTGCTCTTCGTGGAAGTCTGGTTCTCTGATCTACAACTATTTCATCATCCTTTTTGGTAATGTTTTTATTGCGTGCCTTTAGGAGAAAATTTCATGATTATTATAATATCAGTAATAGAAGTATCAGAAATATAAGCTATTTGTGATAAAAATGCAACATTAGCAGCTACATACAAAATATATGTAGGAATGAAATGCTTCTTGATTGAAAAAACTATCATTCTTGTCATCTATCACTGTTTCATTTCTACCATGCAATCTCTAAGAGAAATACTTTCCAAAGTTAAACACACACACACAGGTGAAGGGAGCATACTCAGTAAAGTACTTGCTGCATAAACACAGAGACCTGAGTTCAGATATTCAGAACAAATATAAACAAGCCAAGCACAAGGGTCAGTTCTTATAATCCCAGTACTGGGGAGGCAGACAGGTGTATCCCTGTGGTCACTAGCCAGCTAGACAGGCAGATTTCATGAGCTCATTGATCAGACATTTTAATCAAAATGGTGAACTCTAGGCTTAGTAAGATGTGGAGAAGTAATCAAAGAGAGCATCCCAATATTGTTAACCTTTAGCCTCCACATATACTGGCACAAGTAGTGTATACACATGCATGTACACATAGACATGCATGCATACTTCAAGACACTATTAAAAATAGAATGCATGATAAAATAATGCAAAGGCAAGGTCAAAGACCAGCTATGGAAACAGGTAAAAAAAATGAAGGCATGTGTTATTGCTATAATGAACTCTAAATGGTATTTTATCTCTTGGTTACCATTATGGATCTTGGCTGCCCCCTTTCCAAGGATGACCCTGCAAAATTCAGGAAAATAAGATTATAAATTTCAATCGATAAAATAGTCATAACATTTCTGCAAGAATAAATTTAAAATCATAAAATAAGAAGCCCCTCACCCTGATGTGGGATTCCCTCTGTATGCTGTGAATACCATAGGTTAATAAAGAAACTGCCTTGGGACTGCACAGGGAATAGAGGTAGGTGGGGCAAACTAAACTGAATGCTGGGAGAAAGAAGGAGGGGTTAGAGAGAAGTCATATAGCTGCTGGAGTGAGATGCCAGAACTTTACCTGGTAAACCACTGCCACGTGGTGATACACAGATTACTAGAAATGAGTTAAATTAAGATATAAGTGTTATCCAATAAGAAGCTAGAGCTAATGGGCCAAGCAGTGTTTTAAATAATATAGTTTCTGTGTAATTATTTTTGGGATAAATTTCTGGTCAGCCAGGAAACAAACAAGCGGCCTTCCTTACAACATCACCCTCAACATTATTAAACACATTTAATAATTCTTCCCTTAGATGTGACTTGAAGCCTCTATGATACAGGGACCATTAATTTCAGCTTTTCTACTGGAGAATGCGGTCTTCAGGACTGCTGGGCTACTTTGGAAGCATTCCCTTTCCCTATACTTTGTAGTTGACAGACTATGCTACATTGTGATGGGAAATACATATTTAGACTTGTCCAAAAACTTAAATGTTGTAATTGATAATTTCTTATCCAGTGTTTGTTATGGTGTGAACTGCCTGCCCCCAGTTTATATATTATCCAACTTTTAAAATATATTACCCACCCATGAATCTACCTTCAATTCTAAGAGCCTCAGAGTAATGCTGAATTTACATGTTCTCTTTTAATGTCCTCAAAATTCCTATGATAATCCCTAAAATCTGTTCTCATTCACTGTTTTTTTTTTAAAAAAACCACTTCAGGTATGTGTTCTTATTAGACACTGAGTTTTGTAACATAAAATATCCTGTGTGACAACCTATGATTTGCTTTACTTTGTCTAACATCACTTTCATAGGACTTCAGCCACATTACTAATAGCTTTAGGCCCAGTTGCTTCTTTCATTTCAAGCATAATGTCTGCCATCTTTATATATTTCTTTGGGAGCTAAAAACATGTGAAACTAGTGAAGCAAAGCTATTTACAAGAAGAGTCCTATATGCATGTTAACTTACCATCTAATCATTTCAACAAAATAATTGCCATAAAATTTAATTTTGTATTTTTATTGATTGCAGAATTTTAGACCACTATCGCCACATTGAGATTCATAATCTTCATGTTTAAAATCCACATCTTTCATGGTAGCCTCTAAGAAAGTATTTGTACTGTCCATTTCTCCTTAGTTTCTTCTAAACCCATTGCTTCAAAGTCCAAACTTCAATGAGATCTAGACTCATCTTCACTACTTTGTGATAAATATATTCTTACTACCACAATTCTACAGTACCTGACTATATTATACTGTTTTGTATTTGTCTTACATATAATTCTGCTTCTTCATGCATCTGGTTGGACTCCCACCTTATTGCAACCCTCACCTAATATTTATAAACACACATTAAAATTCACATCTATTTTAACTTCTTTCTAACCCAACCTGCTCTCACAGACTGGTAATTTTTATCTTGACATAAAAGCTGATTGCCCTGAAATACACATAAGTTTAATTGACAAGTCCAGAGTTATTTTGTCTTTCTTTAAAAGTGGGATAAAGTCTGCTAACAAAATCCCTGTTATGAAGGATCAGTCATGGAAAACAGTAATTTTCTTTAGTTAAAAATGTATGCAAAATTCTTAAGTATATTGAGAAATTTATTATCATAAAGGGAACCAAATAGCCACATTCAAGAAAATACTTCATGGATGACTCAGATAAGGTAACCTCTACCAGAAGACACTATTTCCTTTCTATACACTTATTCTTGCATCTAACTCTAACTTCTTATTGGCTAACTCATATATCAATTTAACCCATTTCTATTAATCTGTAAATCACATGGTAGTGGTTTACCAGCAATGGTTGGGCATGTCTGACTCTGGCGGGTTCATGGCATCTCTCCCTGACTCTTCTTCCCAGCATTCCCACTTAGTCTTTCTTCCCTGCCTACCTAAATTCTACCCTATCAGGTCAAGGCAGTTTCTTTATTCATTAAAAAAAGCAACACATAGACAGAAGGACCTCCCACACCAGTGTATGTGTTGGATAAGGCAGAGAAATGAAGATACAGAAACACACAAAGCATAAATAGCAGTAATTAGATGTGTCAGGGACCAATCTTTGATTCTGCTTAAGAATATTGTTCATGAACATTTAGTAGTTTATTTAAATGACTGTCAGCTACATAACTGAGTAATAGTGATCCATGAATAAAATAAGCAATGATAATATGTAATGAATCAAGAATTACGGTAAGTCCCATTTGTTTGTGTGTAGAATCTTATTTAAATGAAAATATAAGAGGCTTGGGAGATATCTGTTGGTAAAGTGATTTTCACTTAAACACAAAGACCTGAGTTTGGAACTCCAACAACCAATGTAAAAGGCAGGCAAGGCAGTTTACAATTATAATCACAGCACAGGCAAACCAAACACAGGAAGATCACTGGGTCTTGCTGGCCTGTCAAGTCATTTCGGCTGAACTGCCTGCCAAGCTTCAAGCTGAGAAACTGTCTCAAAACACAAGGTAGAGAGCAATCAAAGAAGACAGCTAGCATCAACCTCTCTCTGGCAGTTCTTCCTGTGCCTTTCCACCATCCTACCTTCTTTCTCTCTCACCCACCCATACAAATATAACCATATTAGCAAAACAATGAAACAATTAGTATGTGTCTTGTCCTACTTATAAGGGCCTGTTAATAATAAAAGTATAAATAATAAAAAAGAATAAACAAGCAAGAATCTATAAGAAACTTATGATTATCAAGTTACTATGAATATCAATAGACTTAGGATTACCAAGTTATCATGCATTTCAACAGAGTATTTTATATAACTGAATAATTATTTACAATATTTCTCTAAAGATTAATTTCTTACTTGATTTTCTACTTTTGTTTTTCTTCGCATTTTTATTTCTACTGTAATCCATTAATCTTTTTGATTTTGGTTCTCTTAGCCAGCTAATATCAGTCTTGCTGTCATCACACCCACATTCTGTTTCAGTGTCACTAAAGAGTGTTTTCTCATGACTTGCTGACATCTAGAGAGAAAACCAACAAACATGCCTTAGTATATGTCAAACAGTAATGCAATGCCCAAATATCCAAACAATAAACTAAATGCTGGTGGCTTTGCCAATTTTTCTGTTGCTTGCTTTTTTAGCACTGGTAAGGGTTCAAACTCAAGGCTTTTATATGCCAGGTAAAAGTTCTATCACTTGGTACATCCTTAGATATATTTTTGTATTCCTTTTACATTCCAACCACAGTTCTCCTTCCCACCCCCTTCCTGCTGCCCTTGCCTATCACCCCCAAAACAACCCCGATCCATTCCTCCTAAAGGGTAAGGCCTCTCATGGGAAGTCAACAAAACCTGGCACATTAAACTGAGACCTTCTTCTCCCCTACCTCAAGGTTGAGCATGGCATCCCACCATAGGGAATGTATTCAACAAGCTAGCTCATGTACCAGGAATAGATAGATCCTGGTTCCACTAACAGGGGCCTTTCAGATAGACCAAGCTATACAGCTGTCTCCTACATACAGAGGGCCTAGGTTCTGTTCCATCTGGCTCTACAGCCGTCAGTCCAAAGTTCATGAGTTCCCACGAGGGGTTTGTTTCAGTCGTCTCTGTAGATTTTCCCATCATGATCTTGATCTCCCTAGGACATATAATCCCTCCTCCCTCTCTTTAACTGGATTCCAAGAGAATGGGGTAGAGATATAAACAGAGAATTCTCAACAGAAGAATCTCAAATGGCTGAAAGACATTTAAGGAACAGCTCAACATCCTTAATCATCAGGGAAATGCAAATCAAAATGATTCTGAGATATCATCTTCCACCTGTCAGAATGGCTAGGATCAAAAATATACCAAGAACAGCTTATGCTGGAAAGAATGTGGAGTCAGGGGGAACACTCCTCCACTGCTGGTGGGACTGCAAACTTGCACAGCCACTTTGGAAATCAGTACAGCACTTATCAGAAGATTGGGACTCAATCTCCCTCAAGACCCAGTGATACTACTCTTGGGCATATACCCAAAGGATGCTTAAATCATACCACAAGGACACCTGCTCAACTATGTTCATAGCAGCATTATTTGTAGGAGTCCGAATTCAGAAACCTGGATGCCCCTCAACTGAAGAACGGATAAAGAAATGTGGTACATTTACATAATGGAGCATTACTCATCAGTAAAAAGAATGATATCATAAAGTATGCAGGCAAACAGATGGAAGTAGGAAAAAAAATCATCCCGAGTGAGTTAACCTAGACTCAAAGATAAACACAGCATGTATTCACTCATAAATGGATACTAGATGTAAAGCAAAGGATAACCAGACTGTAATCCTTGAATATAATTTTTAAAGTATTCCATGATTTGTCAATAAATGCAATTTTATTTCTCATATTGTCCTTGATTGGTCAGAGAAATGATGCAGTGGACAAAGTCAATACTGAATTAATCAAAGTCCTCATTTCCACCATTCTTTCACACAAAGACATTGCTCAGTACAGTACGACACAGTAGTCTTAGTTCTCACCATCTCTAAGTCATTTTCTAGTGGGGTATATATTTAGTAACATAAATGACCTTTTTCACTTTACACTCATACTAAACTGCATGAGAAATATTATCGTAAGAAAAAATTTAAAACTCTCAGAAAGCCTCCACACAGAGTTGTCATAAGATTGTCTATGTCATCCTTCTCAATCATGGTTTTCAAAATGCTGTTTCCCAGGTCTTAAACTTGCAGGTACAGATTAGGCCATTTTCCAAAACAGTTTAGAACATTTTTGTAACTATTAAATAACTTAAAATTTTCTCATTTCATCCCTGCTAAGGGAGCATGAGTGTCAGTATACATCCTTAATAATCTATATTCTGTATTAAGTGAACTATAAACATCAGTTTGTGGGAAGGTTGAAGACTGAATGATCTCTTGGAAAATCATCAAGGCATTGTTGCTACTCTCTTAGTAATTCCATTTTATCTGTTTTTCTTTGTATCTTTTTTGTTTTTATGCAAATTACATGTCACCTTTCTTTGGGCCAGCATGTCTACCTTCAGGTTCCTCTTCTATTCTTTAGTGTATCCACACTAGCTTGGTCAGATTGTCAAAAAGTGAAGACAAATTTGAATGACTACATTCTTTCACTGTATTGTCAATGGGCTCAATATTCTTGGCAGTTGACTTTGAAAGCATAAAGTTGTCAATATCAGATGCAGACTTAGAAGAAAAAGAAGTCTGACTTCATTTTGTATAGTTTGGCTTTTCCACTATGTGGGTTGTGAAGGTGGAGTAAAGAGGGTTTGGAGACAGACTTTATTAACACTTGGACTTGCTCAATCTTAACAGATATGACCAGAGGTTTCCGGCTCCAGACTCCTTAAACCTTTCAGTGTTACTTTAATGGTCGCCATCCTCTCTGCTCTGGATTCAGGGTCTGGAAGAAATTCTCAAACATATACAGCTAAAGGTAAGTTATGATTTGTTCCTCACTCATCTTCATGATTTGAAGGTGACAAATCCTTATAGTCTTAAATTCATACTCTGTTGTTTCCTCCAGTTTATTGGCTATGCTTTTTCCTCCTATAGATTCCTTGGGCTTTTTCTTGAATGGAGTAATTTTTATGATAACCTGAATGTATCATACTATTCTGCTCTATTTTTCAGTATCATTTCCCCTCACATGTATACCCGTCCAATTGGTAACCTCTCATATAATTACCTCCACTAGTGCTTCCAATACTAAAATCAAAGCCATCTGAAGAGCTAACAATTCGTATCATCGTTTTATGTCCATGAAAATTTCAGATTGTTTCTCAAAATTCAATGACACTTTTTTGACAGTGGAATAAGAAAGTTAAGCAGATGGAGCAGGGTCATACTGTACAACAGTTTTAGGTTGTCTCACTTCACAACAAGCCCTAATTCCAACAGCAGCAAGGCATAGCTAGGCTTTAAACCTTCTATTTCAGTTTTAGGTTTTTATTTTGTATCCACCAAAATATACAATAAAGATCCTTAATCCATAACAATTCGACAGAGCTACCCATATTTCTGTTTTAAAGTTGTCATATGGCTATCTCCAGAATTAGCCATGTTCCTTGGATTGAAGGGCAAAGCTTTCTTCATTATTCCATATATGTGTAATACTGTACTTACCTACTTCAGATGAAATATTCAATCTATGAGCCAAATACAGTAACAGAATTTCACTCTGAATGTGCACTATTTTGTCTGAACACATGTAAGTGCAACTAGAATTACAGATGGTTGTAAGCTCCTTTTATAGATGCTAGGAATGGAACTTGGGTCCTCTGGAAGAATAGCCAGTACATTTCTCAACCTCTGAGCCATCCCTCCAGCCTTTGAGTATTATTTTTTAAACAACAACATGCACTTTATTTTCTATTTCAATCATCTCCAGCATTAAAATATTAAAAGAAATACTCTTTTAAAGATGTATTTTTATGTATGTGATGTCTGTGTACCTTTGTGTGTGTTAAGCCACATGTGGCAGGTGTCTGCAGAGGCCAGAAGAGGGTGTCAGACCCTATGGAAATGGAGGTACAGAGAGGATTTGTGAACTGTCCAGTGCGGAAGCTGGGAACCACACTCAGGTCCTCTGAAGAGCACCAAGCACTCTAAATCACTGAGCTGAACTTCCTCTCTAGCTCAAGAAACACCGGTTTATATTGGCATATATCACATGTTATAACTTACTCTTTTATTTTTTGTTTTGAAAGGAGAGTCATGCTCATCACGATTACTTACACCTAGCCTGGAGAGAAATAAAAATATGCATTAATTTAAAAACTGTATCACAACTGTTTTCTTTAGACGGAGCTCACTGGGAAATTACTTCTAAGTTTTCAAATTTAACTCTTTCACTAAGTATATCACCAGCAGTGTAATTACGCCAGATTATCCTTTCTGATCCATTTTTTAAAAATAAGTTCGAATAAACATATTTTTCAATTCTATGATCAAAGTCATAATATTGAATTTACCGATTTTCCATATTGAATTTAGATATAAGTGCTGGAGTAATAATCACAGCTAGAGTAATCGTAACTGTAGAATTTTAATCCACTCCTTTCATATGTCAAAAACTCAGATTAGGGGAGAGTTTTATTTAAAGACAGTAAATGTCAATGTGACCTACTGATTTATAGTCTTAAAGAAACGTACTTTACTGAATTCTCCATACTGGCTTCTCTAGCTGTTGCTTGAAATTCTTGGATCTATATGGAAATAATCAGGAAGAAGAAAGAAAAATAATGTTAAAATAAGGGAAATGTAAAGAAAAAATGAACATATCAAAATCTAGTTAGTTTCTCCTACTTCAGAGAACAAGAATTGTTATTAAAATTGATTTTCCATAGTACTGATTAAAGCTAAACCAAATACATAAAAGTAGACTGATAGTAAAAGAAATGAGAATGTATTATCACAGTGAGGACCAGTGCTTTTCTGTGACAATACATTATGGTAAAAATCTCTTACATTCTAAGAAACTAGAACACTTGCTAGACCTCGCTGTTACAATTAATACCTACTGATCTCACTTAGGACTGTTAACCTACAGCCTACCCAATCTGTTTTTTTTTAACCAGCCTTTAAGAGAATAATGTAATAACCAACTTTATTGCCTTAGATTTACCATGTAACCAACTTCTCCAACCTAAGTAAGGCATAGCTGTAATATTAACTTATGTACCCTGCCATGACCCTAACCCAGAATAATGCATGAATATTCTAATAAACATTTGGTGAATACAGCAAAAATATAGGTTGAAAGCAATATCACAAAATAAATATCCACCACAAACACTGAACATAACATCTTGTTAACAATAATGTTTTTAGGGTCAGTTGAATTCAGTAACTGAACCCCTTGTCAAACTCTCCTACAGATTCTGCAAAATATCCCTCATTCCTTCCCCATATGAGGCTTTCTGTGCTGTTCAATATATGCAGACAAAAGCCTTGTGTTTGGGACACATAGACACACAGAGAGACAAAGACGGACAGATTCACAAGACAACCTTCAGGCATGCAAGGATTCAGACTCATACAACAGACAGGGAGATAGAATACATATGGAGAACAAAGCAAAGAACTCAAATTGAGGTTTGCTCTTATTTAAACAACATGGAGCGCTTTGGTTTATTTTGTTAATGGAACACCACATTATTGGTGACTTAGAGTTTCTTATTAATGCATTATTCAAACAGATCACAGTTTTCTTTAAAGAACAAGTCTAAAGCAGTATAATGCCTTAGTTATTCATTTGTTTTATGTTTTTTTTAAATCAAGGGGAACACTACCTAGATATACCTATGCATGCTATACCAATAGCCATTTAATATTTTAAACATTGTAAAGTATCTCTATCTCAAGACAGCATCTCAAATATAACTCTATATAGCTGCAAAGTGACTACAGAAGAACGAAGTACTAAGTCCGTGATTTCTAGCTTACGCCAAGTTTTATGACAGGTTCATCAGTGCCATTCAAGCTGAAATTATATACATCATTCCTGGGGAAAACAAAAGACTACTGTTAGCATCACTACATAAAGAAATTCAGTTTCTTCAAATACTTAAGAAAACTTACAGCGGACATCTGGAAGTAACATTAACAAAAGTCGTCTTCAGTTTTCTGTAACTTTTTTTCTGAACCTTTTCAAAAATACAAAAGTTCACATAAAAACATTTAGATATGAGATTACTAACTGCATCAGACAGGTCACAAGCATAAAAGATTTAAATTGTGACACATTTCCTAGTTGTGCTCTAGGTAATATAAATCTAGCATTTGTAACATTTTTCTCAACAAAAATGAGTCAACTGAATAAAAATTTCTCAAGAAAACCACTGTCTTCCAAAGAATTTTTTATTGCTTTTTATTGAACTCTACATTTTTCTCTGCTTCCCTCTCTGCCTCTCCCCTCCCCCCTTCTACCCTCTCCCACTGTCCCCATGTTCCCAATTTACTCAGGAGATCATGCCTTTTTCTACTTCCCATGTAGATTAGATCAACGTATGTCTCTCTTAGGGTCCTCATTGTTGTCTAGGTTCTCTGGGATTGTGATTTGTGGGCTTATTTTCTTTGCTTTATGTTTAAAAACCACTTATGAGTTACATTTACACAATGGAGTACTACACACCAAAGAATTCTTTTTAGAAGAAACTAGCAAGCCATTTTATGTCTCCACTTAGCAGAGACTGAAGCAGGTTTCTGAACAAGAACAGAACATGTATATTTTGGAAAGTAAACAAGCTAGGATTTAAATGTAATGAAGGAATTAGCACAAACATCCTATAAGGCAGAAAAAAATTACACCAGAGTAGCACAACAATAAGAATCAGAGATCAGATCCTTGATATTTGACAAATTAAGTAAACATGTAAACAACAAAACCCAAAACAAATTATAAATGGTAAATCAAAGAGATCTGTATTTTAAGCCTGTGTAAGCAGTAAATATTTTAACAAAATCAAGATTTTAGAATTTGTCAGGACAGATAGAATCGGCTAGGAAGACAGAACCACATCCACAGACAAGAGGCTGTGATAGACTGAATGTAGACTAAACCATGGACCCAAAGGTGAATGTACTAGATCCATATCTGAAACTATTTTCATGGTTTAGGGGATGCACCTAGTGTCTCAGGTATGGTAGGCAAGTGCTAGCCACCACTGAGATGATAATCTTAGTTGCCAACTTTTGAGACAAAGTCTCAGTAAAAGTCACCTAGGCAGGTCCTGTATTTGCAATCCCCCTGCCTTAGCTTTCTGGGTAACTGAAATTACAGGAATGCACCATGTGGCCCAGCTTAAAAAGAACATTTTCTTTGAAAAACAGAAAGAACTAAGTAACTTGTAACTAAATTTGTCAGTGTTATTTATATGTTAGTGTTACAATCCATTTATCAGTATTCTGTAAATTTAAATCTAATACCATTTTATTAATATTTTAATGCTTACAATCAAATATTAAGTATGACTATGCAGAGTTTGGTTAAGTAGCACATACCTTATTGAACTGTAGATCAGATTTCTTTGAAAAATCACTATTAAAAATACAGTATTTAAGAAGCACTTAATAACAGCAAAATATTCTTCATAAATACTATCATATATACTAAAACATATTTGGACCACTAAATTAACTGTCAAAAAATGGCTACCAACACAAACCTAAAATGAAATCTCTAATCAGTCTGATAGTTTTATAATCTCACAGTAAATTGTAACTATTACAGTAAAATCTAAGTTGTATCAATAATATAAAAGGAAGTGCTAAACACTGTAAAAGGTATAGTTATGCAGGAAAATACTTTATTATTGCATAGGATTAGACTTAATGAAATGTGAATGAACAGTCTCACAGCTCATAAATTGATATTTTAAGAATCAGCTTTTAAAAATATTACAAACAAGATTACTTAACACAGTTATTTCAGCTCACTGACACACCCTTACTTCATTAAGAAATGCATTTTTAGCACACTTAGCTTTAGTCATTACTAGGTTCCATAAATAAAAATCCTAAGATGTTTATATCTTGCAGATTTCTCTCTGAATGCCACACTGTACTATTCCATAATGTATGACACCTTATATAGTATAATACAGTACTGGAATGCTCTATGTTATATAATTTAAATAGCTACCATAGATAAAAGTTATTAGTAATTATTTTCTACTAGAAAGTTACATTATCCAAACATGTCCATAAAACATTTCCTATACTATGCAAGCCAATTTAGTTGTATCTGTCAAAAAATACTTATGTCTCAATTTATGAATATACCTGCCATTCAGAGACTCCTTTAATTTTTTTGTAGACTTCATGCCATCACTTGGGTTGTATCTCTTATTAATTTGGCTTATCAAGGATTCTGCTGCATCAGTAAATCCTTTCCCTTTTGACTTTTCTCTCTGAAACAATTATAAGTTACTTTAAAACTATTACTTAACTTTTCAGGGAAAATAAATGCTGAAAGAACATTTAGGAAATCTGATTCTACAGAGACCTACAAAATGATGAGTGATCAGAAATTATTTAAAGTCTAGACTTTATACATCAATCAAAATCATTCCATATACAGAGAGTTATGTTGAATGCTTCTTACATATTTTTAAATGCTATTATACATGAAAATAAAATACTTCAAGGGAAAAGACAGTTCTTTGAAAAGATTAGTAAAATTGGCAACCAGCAAAGTTAACTGAGGATTAAAACAAAAGGATGTAAATTGCTAACACTAGTAATGAAGAGGCTATCACTTTTAATCACAAGCACATTAGGATAATTATTGAGCTCCATGTCCATAACACTGGTAACAAACAAGATGGAATAATTCCCTGAATGATGCAATTTTTAAAAACTTAGGCAAGGAGAAATGGGATATTTGAAAACACCTATATTTATGGATCCAATCAATGGTTAACCTTACCAAAAAAAAAAAAGGCACCAGACCCAGGTAGGTTTATTAGTGAGGTCATTTAAGAAAGAAATTATATAATTTTCTCCCTAATATACCCTAGAAGGCACAGAACAAAACATCACAAAAACAGGAAAACTAGCCAGTAGCTAGCAAATCAGATCCAATAATGTCAGAAAAGAACTGCACACCAGAAACAAGTAGTACTTACTCCTGGTATGCAAGACTATGTCAACTTTTAAAACTCAATGCCTATCATCTCTCACCTCAAATAGCCTGAGGGAGGAAAGTCCTATCAACAGATACACATGAAACATCTTAGGATGATTAAAAACTTAAATAAATAACCTCAGCAAATTAAGAACAGAAGGGGATTTGCACATCTAGATATGACACACATACTGTAGTGTATACATGAAATACCCTCCTGAAAGGCTCATGTGTTGAAGGCTTGGCCCCAGCTTGCGACACTCCTGAGAAAGGTGTTAACCTCATCAATGGATTACTTTATTGATAAGTTCATAGTTGAATGGGTTAGGAGGTAGGGGATGCCTTGATGTAAAATGTAAAGCACCTAGGGATAAACCTTTGATGGGTATAACTTGTCCTCAGCCTCTTCCTCCTCCTGCCCTCCTTTTCATTCTCCTTCTTGGCCACTATGAGGCAAATAGCTTTGTAATACCATGTGTTCCCTGCTAAAAGACCACAGACTGAGTCTTTTACAACTATGAAGGAAGATAAGCCTCTAGAAGTCTCTTCCTCAGGTATTTGGATCACAGTGATAGAAAAGTTAACATCTATTTAAAATAATTATGGAAGCTGAGACATGACTCAGCGGTTAAGAGCACTAGTTGCTCTTTCTGAGGACTTGGGTTCAGTTCAAAGCAAGCACATGGCACCTCACAACCATGTATAAGCCTAGTTCCAGGGATTACACACCTTTTCTGACCTTCAAGGACAGTGCATGCATGTGGTCATATACATACATGCAGGCAAAACACTTAAACACATGTTTTTTAAAACTTCAAAATTACAAAACAAGTTATAGCTATCATCAAACTTTATGGTGAGAAGCTAGATCTTTTTTAATATGAGAAGATTTTGCCTCTCATTGCTTGTTTTTAAAAATCATAATGGAAGCCTAGATAACTCAACAATAAGCAATGAAAGAATTAAAATTTCGTAGATAATCTTAATATTTACAAAACTTCTAAAATATACAATAAAACTCGTAAGTTAAAACTAACAAACAGTAAAGTGGTAAGATGCAAAATTAAAACAAAAGTCAATCACTTACACAAGAGAAATACTACATGACTCTGATAAAAAAAATCCAAGAAAATCCAAAAGATATTCCATATACATTTTACAGAGTATTGTCAAAGTTGAGACTTAACTTCATGGCTTTAATGTAATCCCAGCAAGCTATTTTGTGTTAGAAATAAACTCAACCTCAAAAGCTAATGATAGACAATAGGCATCAGGGAGAACTGACATTGCTTTATATCCATATTGCTTTATTTCCAGACTATTAAAAGTTGCAGTCAAGACAGGACTGAAACACCAACACATGCAAAAGATCAATACCACAGCATCAAGAACCTAGAATTAGATTCCCCTCAACACACAAATAGAGTGGGGAAAAAAAAGACCAAAACCAAAACAAAACAAAAAAAACCCAAAAACCAGTTCAACAGAGAATCAGACAGTCTTTTCATTAGTGTCAGATCCAAAAGAAACTGGCTAACTGTGGTGCCTATTATCATGCCAAACACCATGGTGGCTTCCAGGCTCATTCAGTCAGTACTTGTGTCTTTTCTTAGCTCTTCTCACCCAAGCCTCTACCCTAAAACACTGCCAACATTTAGGCCATACACCCTTGGCCAACTCTCTTTGCTCTTTTTAGTCTTCTTTTTCTTCCTCTCTCACCCTCCTCCCCTTTTCTCAAAGCCATGTTTGTTCTACCCCTTTCTCTTCCTGCTCTGGACTTCCAGATGTCTCTGACTATACTCTCCCTTGTATCTACAATAAAACCTTCCCCTCAACCATACCTTGGAGCAGTCACAATCTTGTCCTCACTATATAATACCATGCTAGAATACAGTGAACAAGCATATAGTAAACAGACCTTTGCTCTGCACAGTTTAAAACAGATCACAGACCTAACTGTAAACCACAGAACAATAAAAGACACCATGTAAGATAATCTACATGATTTGTGTTTGGCAGTACCTTTTCATATAGAATCTTAACATGCCAAACAAATAGAATGGCAAAAAAACAAAACAAACAAAAAACCCAAAAAACAATGAAAGCTCCTCTAAATCATGATTTTAAGAAATTTCAACTGAAAACACCACTTCATACTAAAATGAAAATCCCTGATAGCACTAACTACTGGCAAGCATGTAGCATAATTCTCAATGCTGATACGGATGCAAAATAATACTATTGCTTTAGAAGACTTTTTTTTTTTGACAAACTCTAAATATGCAAATAATGTGATTCAGTCATCAGGAACAGGTAGAAAACAAGAATTCTTTAACAATGGAAAAAATTCAATCTCTTGATGGTATAAAAGCACAAAAATGTATAATACAAATCTTAATATAAACTACAGACATGAATTATTATGTTTTAATAATGCCACATCTCTATAAAGTGTACCATTTAAGATGTAATTAAAGGGAAATGGAAATAAGCATCTATGAGAAATCTCTTACTCATTCACTGTAACCATAAAACTTTTCCTAAATAAGTGTCTAGGAAAATTGCTGAAAAATTAAAGGACTACAAAGAATTATCACCACTGTATTTGAGAAAACTTATTTTTTTTAAACTTCATTTCACATTCTAACCACAGTTCTCCCTCTTACCCCTCCACCTGCCCCCACTGGCTTCCCCCAAACCCACTCCCCATTCACTCCTCCCCAAGGGTAAGAGCTTGAGCTTCCGGGGGATTCTGGCACATTAAGTTGGGGCAGAACTAAGCCCCTTCCCCCTGCATTAAGGCTGAGAAAGGCATCCCACCATAGGGAATGGGCTACAATGAGCTAGCTCATGCACCAGGGATAGAGCCCGGTCCTAGTGACTGGGACACCTGGAAACAACCTGGATGCCACTCAACTGAAGAATGGATAAAGAAAATATGGTACATTGACAAAATGGAGTTATTACTCAGCTGTAAAAAACAATGACATTATGAAATTTGCAGGCAAATGAATGGAACTAGAAAAAACCATCCTGAATGAGTGTAACCCATACTCAGAAAGACAAACATGGTATGAACTCACTCATAAGTGGATATTAGATGAAAAGGAAAGGATAACCAGGCTACAATCCACAGACCCAGAGAGGCTAGGTAACAAGGAGGACCCTAAGAGGGACACATGGATCACTCTGGGAAGAGAAATTTTATGAGATTTCCTGGATAAACTGGGGGTGAAGGAGGGCAGCAGAGGGGAGGGGATGGGGGATGACAACACGAGGGAATGCGATAGTCGAGGAGGGGAGGGATGAAGTGGGAGAGCAATGAAAGAGATATCTTGACAGAGAGCCACTATAGGGTTAGGAAGAAACCTGGTACTAGGAAATTCCCAAGAATCTACAAGACGGACGCCAGTTAAGACTCCTAGCAATAGTGGAGAGGGAGCCTGAACTGGCCTTCCCCAGTAATCAGATTGTGAATATCACAACTGTCATCACAAAGCCTGTGATGATCCAGTAACTGATGGAGCCAATGCTGAGATCCACAACCAAGTACCAGACCAAACTCCGGGAATCCAGTCAAAGAGAGGGAAGAGGGAAAATACGAGCAAGGGAGATCAAGATCATGATGGAGAAAACTCATGAACTCTAACAGCAGCTGTGGAGCTTCCATGGGACTGAACAGTTGTGAAGATAAGTTAGTTTTTAAAATTCTAACAATATTTAAATAGCTAAGGTCTGTTCATTTTGAATTTCTTCCTGGGTTCAAGTATATGTATTTAAAAACTAATAAAAAATAGTATGTTAATCATTTTAAAGTTTGTGTTTTTATAAATAAAGGAAGTTATCACTATCCATTCTTGACAGAAGATGTTACTGGCTTAATAAAATGTGACAAAAATGAATCTCCCTGAAAACAGTGTATGACTTCAGATCTTCCAGAACAACAGGAGAGCCTTGAGTCTTACTGAATTACAGAGGTGCGATTGTTCTGTGCGGATCTAACAAACAGAAGGCAGTCAGACAGATGACTATAGGAGACTAATCCACCACAGAAAGAGCAGGAAATGCTGTGTAATGACACAGGTAAAAGCGCTATTAGGGAAAAATAGTAAGATGATTTAAAGAAACCTAACTTAGAAAATATGTTATGTTACATTTTTGACATGATAAATACTTGAGAGAACTAAAAAGAATAAAAGTTATGTTTTTTCCTCATGATTTCAGAGACTGTAGTTCACAGTCCCTTTGGCCTTGTCACTTTAGGCATGAGGTGAGGCTGAAAATCATGGCCACTCATAGAAAAGCAGCATTATGAAACACTAATTCAATTTACACTTTCATAGGGATAGAGAAAAAAGAAATCAAGGGTTGATTTATTCACACACTTACATGCTTGTTCCAAGGGGCTGTGTTAGGAGGTAAATGAGGAGCTTAAGGAAGCATCTAGGAACTGAATTATCCATGTCAAGTCTATGGCAATATGTTAAGACTCTCTTAACAGTAAGCACTCTATAGGTGTGTAAGAAATGAATACAGCCAACACTCACCACTGGCATTTCTTTTAGTGCACATGAGTTAAGTTCAGAAGTCAGTTCTTTCCTTGATTTTGTACTTCTCCTCATGCTTTTTCTAGAAGGGCTTTTATCACAAAGAGTAGCATCTACATCTTTTGACAATACACATGTCTTCTTATAGATGAGTGATTCTTCAGTTTTCTTATTTAGGAGTACTGATTTATAAGTAGTTTCAGATTCAATATGCCAATCACTCTGCTTAGTGCTTTCAGTATTTTTCTTTTGTGAGTGTTTAGAATGATTTTGTTCTTGATTGTTTCTTTCACAAACTTCTGCTTCATCTGAATTGTTACACTTGAATACATCTTTCTTGTATTTTACCCTATGTGTTTCTTCAGAATCATCATTAAGTGATTTTTGTTTAGTGCATTTTTCGTTGACATCAGTGTCTACTGGAAAAATAAGAAAGTCTATTAGAATGAGTTTATAGGTAACATCTAAACTTTACTGTGTTTCCCTGAACACTATTTCATTAACAGATAAGACTATTTTCACCTTGGGTAAAAGTGTATCCTGGTAAAGTACGGGGTCTCTGGTTATTGCAGAGTTTGATGGTTGTTACAGGTGTCCAACATGCCCATTTGGAGTGTGCTGTATTTTTAGATATCTCCATAACACCAGGTAATCTATAAAAATAGTATTTGTTCAATATATTATCAAATACAAGTGCATGACTCTTTTTAAGACATGATGTTTATATACAGTCAATGTTTTTTGAGAACATTGTTAAATGTGGTAAAACTTTTATAGCATGTGAAAATTATACATTTGATAAGATTAAAAATACTAGAAAAGTATCATAATGTCACTGCACTGCTATATTCCTAAATACATCTTTCACATCCTAATCTATCTTATTGTAAATTTAAACTAAGGTAAACTTTCCACACTAGTACTGCAAAGATCTTACAGCTCCTTCATATGGAAAGAATAAGACAGCTTCTTTCTTATTGTTCCATCATAGCTATCAATGACTATAAAATGTTATGATTGACATTGCATTCTAGTAATAGAAAGGCCTTTCTTTCAAATCTGTTAAATTTAATTTACCCAAAATAATATGAATACATGCTATGGGGTCTGATAGATTCTCTCATACTCACGCAGACTCATCTACTTTTTTCGTTGGATATACATCAGAAAAATTGTCCTCAATTTCATCTAAATAAAACAAAACCATAATATAGTCACTTTTTCATGCAGTTAGAAGAACAAAGTGTGAATATAATCCTATATAAGCAGACATTTGAGGTAAGAATACATAGATTATGCCCTCTTCCCTCTCTGACTCAAACTTCGCAGGAGCAGAGGTTATACAGTGTATTTTCTCATCACACTGACATTTCTTTATATAATGCCGGCAGTTATTATAAACTTATTTCCAAATTAATGAAAGCCACTGGGGCTAAGAAGACTAAAAAGGGAACATTTGTTCTTTTTCACTCCCACCCATCCACCCATCTGCATGGTCACACATGCACACATGTATACATACACAATTGCATGCACACAGACTTGTATGCGCACACTTGTATATTTACACATGCACATGTGTATACTACAAACACGTATGTGCACACATGCACACACTTTTGAAGCTGCACTCACAGTGACTAAAATTAATATTAAATTAATCCACAAAAGTACTTACTGAAATTTTGGTCTAGGGATTCATTGTCTTCGTTTTCTTTGTTTTCTACAACTTTAGTAGTTTTGTCATTCTATCAACAGAGGAAACATATACGTGAATACACATTAAGATATATGAATTCAGCTTTTCAAAGACCATTAAGGTTTGAAAAAATGTAAGGTTACCTCTGTATGAAAATTAGGTAGTATGCACATTTCATGAACATTATGCACACATTCTAAGACCATCATTGCCTGATCTTGAAATGCACCAAAGCCCAACTTTCACTGTAGACATGAAGACATAAGAGCCCAAAAATTTTCTAATCTCATCTCAGAGTTACTACACTTAAGACTAATGATGATTTCTGAAATCTCCACATATATCTCTCTTGTTGCTGTTGACTTCTTACCCTATTTCTTTTACTAAAGTACAAGAAACTTATTAAAAATTAAAATTTAAGTGATCATTAAAATTTTTTGAGCACTTTCCAGGTAATTCTTTTCCCAAATCAATATTTCTTCCTATAGCCACAGATTCATCCTAGATCAAGATTAAAAACAAACAATCCAACAAGCAAAACCCCACCATCACTATCAGCCAAGTACATTGCCTAGCTGCAGATATTTTACCTTGCCCTTAGTTGTCCTCTTTGGGATGCCAGTCATCATACAATACTCAGAACCATGCCACAAAATTAGAAAAATAGTGACTTTATTAACAAACACTTATACTACACTATTTAAACCATTACTTTGACAATAGTTTGTAATGTATTCAACTCTTATGCCATTCATCTTTCTGCACACACTAATTTAATAGCTTTCATCTTTGGAGCTAGGCTCCTGTTTCTTCATTGGGTTCTTACTGCATCCTATGTGTGCATCTGAGGACGCTTATGCTTTAACTGTAAGGCAGTTGTATTAATCCGTCTAACCCCATGCTAGACTTTCAGACACTTAAAGACATACTCCACTACAACCTCACATTCTGTATTGGTCTTCTCACAGCAGACACAAGTTTGTATAATAAAAGAATGACAGAAACTTCCTTTCTCTTATTAGGTACAGTGAAGCAGGCACTTCAGAATTTTAATGAAAGCACATGCCAGAAGAACCCTTTCAAAGATTACTGGTATTTAGAAAAACATGTCATTTTCTAAATATTATACTTGGAAAAGAAGGCAGCTCAGTATAAATTTCTAAATAACTTGTTAAAATTTATTTTAACACAAAGTATCCTTACTTTGTCTCTAATATTCCATCTGCTTCTTCCATCAGATTTGAGTGGCACAGCACAATCCACTTCTTTTTCTGATGTTTTAGAAACATCAGCTTTTTCAGCAGAATTTATTGCTTGCAGTGGTGCCCTACTTTTTCTTTGGGGCGTTGCTAAAAGAACAAAGGTGACAGCTATTTTTCCTGCTGTTACAGAGGTGACTTTCAAGTGAGGAAGGTAAGAGACGAAAGATCTCAGGACATTCCCAGGTTTCTGGCAACAACTAAGTGGACACTATGCCATTTAATACAAGGAGAAAAGAAAACATCAGGGAAGATACAAAGAATTATTAAATCAGAAACTACTCATTTGAGAAATCTGTCATGCACAGGGTTGTCACCCAGAGGGCAACAAGATTTTTTTTTTTCGGACTTGAAGCTTATTATTAAGTTGTCATCAGAGCAACTCCTACTAGAATGTGCCAGGTACTATGTCAATATTTTACAACATTATTTGCTGCATGAATGGTTTTTATGTAATCCTGTACCCAAACTGATGAGGTATTTTGGCTCCACGGGTTGGAAAATAAATTGATTCTGAATTTAGTCAGAGGATACTGTGTGTCAAGTACAAAGCTGGTAGTAAAGAACTAAATCCAAGAAATCTGATGACTCCAACCCTGTTTCTAATCACTATGTTATAATGCCTTCTGCTTAAATTATGATAAATTATTAACAGAATATTAATATTTAAGTCAATACCTTTTCTTCTAAGATACCGTGATTTCTATATTTTTTATCAATTTTATATCCAGAACTTCCCTGAATAAAAATTCCTTCCCTAAAATACTTGCTACAATCTTTTAAGAGTGTTTTACACTTACATGTGCTGATTAAGAGTATTGGACTTCTCACTGTGTATCTATCTGCATCAGGAACTATCATTGATGCTTCAGACATTTTCTTTCTGCAAGGTGTAGTCATCTTAAACCACAAGAAAAAGCCACAATAAAAATATATTCTGTTTAAACATTAACTATCCTGCAATTTTATTCATAGAGTTTTGCTTGACTACATGCAAAATTGTGAAGTATTTTTAAATAATTACAATGTTCCACAAATTTGTTTTAAGCTAACTTACTTACATGGTTTTATCTTAATGTTTGATAATGACAAACAAAAATACTGTTTTAGAATATTTATAGATTACATAATATAGTACCTTTGTAAGCTAAAAATATTTTATAGATATTTATTAATGAATAACTTGTGATTTCCAACATTTCATGAAGATAATGTTTGCACGTATAGGTATTTAAAACTACTTTGAATGCTTTCAAAATGTTAAGCATTTTCCAGTATTTTTCCTCATCTACTATCATTTAAAGTAACAGGAATTCAGAGCCACCAATGATAATAAAGATTTGAATTATCCCACATCACTGAGAGTAACAGAAATTGGTAAGTAGAAGTAGGGAATACAGGGGACACAAGTTTCAGAGAATGCCACATAAATAAGATGGCTCAAAGTAAAAAACAAAACAAAACAAAACACTTTAGGACTGTTTAAGGTTATATTTTATGTTAGAACCAAAGCAAAGATATGACAGAAAAAAACATAAGTGGGGAAAAAGTAACTCTTCTATATATCTCCAATTTAGAATGTCCAAGTGTACAATCTAACAAACATGACTTGCTAAATAAAATACTTGCTTCCATTTGCATTTGTAAAGATGGGACAAAAACTGAAATGCTACGTCAAGGCAACACTGTATCCTACTCTAGGTTCCTTTGCTCTGTTTCCTTCAGCAGTGGAGTTCAGTAAAGTAACTCACTCAGTACCATATTTACCTCATCCTGGCGGCTTGTTCTGTCTTCCTGCTTGCTGCTGTTGTCCTCTTTTGGAGGATTTTCAAGTCTCTTCTGAAGGTTAGGTTTCTCTTTTAGATGAACAAGGTCTTCTTTGACTGGAGATGGCTGACTTTCTGGCACTAGAACCTGTTGAATTTAAAATGCGAAAATTCTATCTTAAAAAAGAAACTACAAAACAAGTACATCTCTCAAAAAGCACTGTACTTTGGCAAAGCTTCTGCCCCTCTCACAATTCACACTATCTTTCCTTACCAGGCATTTTCTAAGTTTCACAAAATGACCCAAAAAAACAGTCACCTTTGCAAATAAGCTCTGTCACTTACAGTTCTTATTTTTAAAATTAATAAATTATAGTTTTCAATAATTCTTTACTTCTATAATGAAATTATAACTAACAAAAATGTTTTATTAGAGAATTATTTATATTTAGACCATTTGCTTTCCACATGATCACCCTCTAAAATAAACTTTACCACTGTAATTTTATTTAGTGTTAAAAAAAATCAAGTAAGTCAGAGACATACCTGTGATCCAGTTGCATCAAAAAGTATATGAATAGATGTTTTGGCAACTGAAACACCTTGTTTTCTGGTAAATGCCTAAAATTCAATGAATTCAAAATGATGCCATTTTCTTCCTATTTCATGCATTTATTTCCTACCCATTTTCTCCCACAACCAATTACCCCCAAATCATTACTATAGATACATACATGATCTAACTTGAGAACACATCCATTACTTAGCACTATCCAGTCTTAAGTTTTCTATTTTACTGCCTATATAAGGGTCCCTTATGAATATATATTTTTGACATTTTTTTTGAGAAAGGATCTTGTTAGGTAGTTCAAGCTGGTCTTTAACTCACAATGACACAATAACCCAACTGTCCTCTTCCTTCTGAATACTGGTGTGTACCACCAAGCCTGGCCTAAACATACATCTTTTACATTATCAAAATTGTTAAGAGTATCTCCCTAAAATGTCCCATAAACTGCCACCTTATATTTTCAGTTAAAGAGTGTTGGCTTATACATAGTGTTCCATATTATGATTCCTCCATAGGCTATTTCAAGTTCCATCTCCATAATCATGCTTTGCACTATGACTCTCAATGGACATTCTCCAGTTTATATAATTTTTCCATAGGTCAATTGTTTAGTTTTATCATTTCTACTAATTCTCAAAATGTTTAATATTTTGAAAATGTTTCATTTTAGTCTTCAAAGACATAGCAGTGATTCCTCAAATGATCTCACCAGCTACTGCCAGATGATTCTGTCCCCTGAGACAGTTCATAAAGACATCTCAAGGATATGACTTAATGAGCCAATAAGCACACTACAGAACTGCTTAAAATCATGTTATTTGCTGTGTGTTCATGTACATGTGCGCCATAGTGCACATGTAACAGTCAGAGGACAAACTTGTGAAACCAGTTCTCTCATTCCAACAAAGGTGGAAACTGGGGAACAGACTTTGGTCTTCAGGCTTGGTGGCAAAGTGCCTTTATTCACTGAGGCATCTTGCAAGCCATTCTCAGTATAATTTTAAAGAGCTAAGAATCTATGCCATTTTAAGATTCTGATAATGGAAAAAGCAATGTAACTTAACAGTCCCAAACAGTCTGTAAAAACATGATAATGCTATTTGTTGAAGGGAGATTTTAAAAGCTTACCTTGTACTTATTTCCACCAAAAATCTTTTTAGTCACACTGGTGATTTCTAATGATGCATCAAAATACAAAAGTAACTCCTTCCCTTCTTTTCTACTAATTCTTACTATATTTTTCAGAGTTATAGTCAGTAGCTTCTTTGATTCTCTTACTGTATATAGAAAACATTAATGATAATATATTAATGTCTATGATACTAGTCTATAACTATATTATAAATAAAATATGCAGCAAATTGAATCAAAATACAAACATTTTAAATTGGATATTGTTTATCCAACTCTAACTACACAAACAAATCAGTCAACTTATATTTCACTTTCAGTGTCCTCATCTATAAATTATATCACAATGCCCTCAACATTGAGATAGGTCCCTGGAACAGTTTCCAAGCCCTAACCAATTCTAAAAATATTCCATGAATGTACCTGAAAAAGCTGCTTTCTTAAAGAAAATAACTTGAGTTCATAAATACATTATTTCTAGCTATCAGCATATATATTATATATATAAAATACACACACATACACATATATACAAACAAAGATCTCTGGTAAATCAACATACTGACTGCTAATAACATTTTGATAAAATTTCCTTAGTATTATGGAGAAGGATATAGTCCTTATCCTCAAGGAACTTTTCAACCCAATAACAAACATCGTACTTTAAGTCCTAGTTATATGAGGTGTCCACACTTGATACTCCAAGGAATTATAGCAACTAATTCGCACTATAGGAGGCACTATGCTCCTGCTTACCTCTGTGATGCTCCTACTATGGACTGAAAAGTCTCCACACCTGGCAAAATAGACCACTAAAAGCAGTGAGTCTTATCTCTATAACAATGTAGATGAATCTGTGCTCTTAGGTTCTGCTTTTGTTTCCAGAGAGGCTGAGAACCTGTGGATTTCTTCTAGACTAATGTGGTTTGATGGAACAAGATCACCTGAAAGATCTCTGTGAACATTCCAAAAATTACTTCACCCAATAAACAGTAGGAAGTAGTTTGGAGAAAACTATGCCCAAATACCAAATATTGTTTATAAATGTTTGTTTACATTTAAAGGGGATATGCTATAGATATGAATACTTTGCATTGGTATGGATCTTGGTCTAGTGATGCAAATTTTAGGTCAATTTTGTTGTATGTATATTTTTGCTCTTGATTAAGGCATTGTATTAGAACAGAAAAGGGGAAATGGTGTAGGAAGTCCTTCTGTATATGTGTTGCTTTTATTGGTTAATGAATAAAGAAACTGCTTTGGCCGGTGATGGAACAGAATAGAGCTAGGCAGGGAAAGGTGAACTGGATGCTGGGAAGAAGGCAGAGTCAGTGAGAAGCCATGTAGCCCTCACCAGAGACAACACTGGATGCCAGACAGAACTTTACCTGATAAGCCACAGCTATGTGGTGATGCACAGATTAAAGGAGATGGGTTAGTTCAGGATAGAAGAGGTAGCTAAAAATATGCTTAAGCTATTGGCCAAGCGGTGATTCAAATGATGGAGTTTCTGAATGATTATTTCAGGTCTGAGCAGCCAGAAATAAAGAGGCCTCCCCCTACACAAAGTCCTGCTGTGTTTCTTACAATAGTACAAACTAAGAGTTTAAAAAGTCATGTGAGCCTAACCTTAAATTTTCATGTTTCAGAAGTAAAAAGTGATGTGGCTCTAAAGGTATTTCATGTTTTGATGAAAATATCAATGCATTCATAATCTTTATGGGGTTTTACTAATAATTGCTTCATACTTTAGATCTTCATTTAACTTTTTTTCTCTGGGCTTTGAGTATCTATTAAATGCAGTATTTTCTTCTACTATAAACATAATTATATTTTTGAATAATTCTTTGTACAAAGATTCATCTATATGAGTTGTGACCATCTATATAGTAATACAACTATGTTTGTTTTACTTTATTAATTTGTTGAGATTTCTGACATTTGCTATGATGTCTTGAACTATATCATAATTTGCCTTTAAAAATTAGTAACCCTATTAAGATTCAAGAAACTTCTTGTTTGATTTCTTGCTCAGATACCAATAATTGCCTATGTAACATATCAAGATGTTATTATATGATTCCATTATGAATGTAACAATGTTCTTTATATGAAAAATTATTTAAAATGACTTTTAAATCCATATTTAAATAAACTAATATTTGATTTTCTCATTAATCACCATGTTATGATAATCAAACAAGGAAGAAAGGGGACATATACAAAATACATAAGTGATAGAATTGAGAATGGGAGGAAAGGGTAAGTTAGTGGGGAGGAAACAGTGAATGGCTTTTAGGCCTGAAAAGATAGACCGGATGCTTGCTGCCAAACCAGAGACCCTGAAACTCAAAAGCCTCAGCACTCACATATTGAAAAAAGAGAACCAACTCCCCAAAGTTGTCCTCTGACTTCCATGTGTACCAAGACAATGACCCATGCCCCCTCCTGGCCTTCTCCTACTATTAAACATGCAATAAATTTCCCCAAAGAGATTTCCAAGTTTTAAATCAAAGAACAGATTCTTTATTTGGGGTTAACCAAACAGTTTCTTATCATACACCATTTGTTAGGAAATGAAGAAGAAGCTCTTCAGGATAAGATTATGAGAACAGCAAGTGTTCACTACATTTAGAGCTCAGCTGAGAAATTTTTAAAAACACATAAATAAATTACAGTCACCAATGTCAAATATAGGGAAGTCAATATAAGGATACCTGTGGTTACACACACACACACACACACACATTTTAATTTATAGGAGTTAAGAGTTTTGACTGTAAAAACTTTAGAGATGTGCAACAGAATACAACGGAACAGAAATTAATAAGGGAAAGAAAAAATACAGTTATTTTTAAAATTTGTCTATAAACAGAGAGAGAACTAGAAGAAAACAATAGGACCAATCTAAACTGACATTTTATGACCTTAATTATATTCTGAGAAAAGAGATATTAAGAGAATATATGAATTTATAATAGAGTAAATATCTGGAGAACATGAAAGATGAACCCAGATACCAGAGGAGACATAGCCAAAAATAGAAAATGGTGAAAATATATTTGGAGATAAAGGTGGTGCAAAAAGCTGAAATTTGCAACCAATCTGAGCTAAAAATTTGTCTTTATGAATTATTATGTAATAATATATAAAAGAGAAAAACAATCCTGAAAACAGTTATAAAGACTAACATAGATAGATACCACTGAGAATAATAAACAGCTAGAGAGACAGCTCCAACAAGTGAAATACTTTCTGCAGAAGCTCCAAACCCCCCAAGTTCAATGTTCTAGCTACAGACATGGAGAATATTACCAATAACAGGTAGGCCAGAATCTTAAGTCAGAAATGCTCACCTCTGTAATAAGATGCAGAATTTTGTTTCAGGACACTGTTTAGCTAAATTAAAAGAATTTTTAAATCCCTATATAAAAAAGTATCAGAGTTCTGATACATGGTCTCCAGCCTAGGTTCCCTAGAGACATCCTGTTATTCTGTTTGAGGGCTTAGGAAGAGAAATTGCTAGAACAAATAGGACATAAAATAAAGTTATCAGTAAGATGCAGAGTTAAGAAAAATATGGACTTGAAAATCAACTACACTATTTTCTGGGCAGTACAAGGAGACACAAAAGTGGCTATTGAACCCTAGTAAGCTTTTTGTACCTGGTTTCTATGGCTAGGACTTTCCTAAGTGCATATATGCAGAAATATGCTGTACCTCCTGATTATGTACAATTATTAATCATCATTTAAATTATTTAAAAACGGAGTTAATTCTCTAACTGTCTCACTGGCTTAGATGGAAAGTTCTTCCTGAAACAGGCCAGCCTTAAATACATATAGTAAGTTTCCGACTTACGATATATGCAAAGAGTCTGAACTGAATGGCTGGTGAGCTGAACTAAAGTTTTCTACTGTTATAAATACAATGTCAATCATAAAATGACTTGACAGGAAGTAAGTACCAGTATATTACTGGTACTAATGAAACAAAAAAACTTCAGAAAAGACCAAAGATAATTAAGATACTATAGCTTAATAGGTGTTTAAAGTTAAAAAAAAAAGATAATTTCAGGATATAATTCTGTGAAATATTTAAGATATAAAAGGAAAACTGCCAAAATGTTCTATGGTATGAATTTGGTTCACTGTCAGCAACTCATTTAAAACATTCCTCATTCTGGCAATGCTAACAGATGGCAGGCAGTGTGTTGTGGAATAATCCTTTAGTACAATGTGAAGATTTGTCACTGTGATTGGTTTAATAAAGAAGATGATTGACCAACAGCTGAACAGGATAAATCTAGGAGGGAATCTAGACAGAAGTTTTTGTCACACCCAGTCCCATAGCCATTCAATTCCAAAGAAACACACAGAGGCTTATATTAATTACAAAATGTTTGGCCTATTGCTCAGGTTTATTACTAACTAGCTCTTAAAACTTAAATTCACCCATAATTCTTATCTATGTTTAGCCACATGGCTTGGTACCTTTTATCAGTGAGGTATTCTCATCTTGCTTCCTCAGCTTCTGGATAATGACTGCATCTCTCCTCCTTTCCTCTTCCCAGAATTTTCCTAGTCTGGTTGCCCTGCCTATACTTCCTGCCTGGCTATTGGACAATTAGTGCTTTATTAAACCAATATGAGTGACAAATCATTACAGTGTATAAGAGCATTCTCCCATAGCACAGGAAAGTGAAACTGAGAATGCTGGGAAGGAGAGAAGCAGAGTGAGCAGATGCCAGATGCAGGGGGAGTAGGAGGTGAACATGCCCTGCTAATAAAGGTACTGCCACATGGTAGTGTAAACAAGAAATATGGGTTTGACTTAAAATGTAAGAGTTAGCTAGGAACAAGCCTGAGCTGTTGGCTAAGCATTTATAATTAACATTAAGGCTCTGTGTGGTTACTTGTGAACTGGTAGATGGGAAAGAAATGTCTGAGTACACCAGTGACAGTTTTCTGGCTCATTAATATATTAATGTCTTCTCAACTTTTATGGAGTTACTACATGTGGTTATATAAGGGTGAGTTCAGATTCTTCAAATTATTCTTGCCACATGATTCCCTGCTTTCCATCATGAGGTCCTTTGCAGGAATTAAACAGGTACTGACACAACTTGATCATGAGATTCCCGCCATCCACTATCAGCAAAATTAACTTTTCTGACGTTATTTATTACATTCAGTCATTGTTATTTTGTTTTAGCAATAGAAAACAGACCAAGATAATGTAAAATAAAAATGTTTTTTGCCACTCTGCTAACACCAGAAATAAGGCAAAATGCTTATTTTCAGAATTTCTATTAGCAATGTAATTAATGATATAGCTCTTATTGCTACACAACAGTAAGGCAAGAGAAGGACTTGACAAAATAGGTATTATTTTCTTAAAGTTATTAGATTTTAGTCTGTGTATGTGGGCACATGCAAGTATGTGAATACATGTGTGGGATATGGAGGCACAAATGCACAGCATGCATACAGACATCAAAGAATAATTACCTTTTGTTTTCTCTTTCCATCATGTTAGGGCCTGGGGAATCAAACTCGTGGCAGCCAAGTGTCTTTAGCCACTAAACCATCTTGCTGGCCCAGAAACTGAATCTCTTACACATGGATTAAAAACTTAAACTGGTGAGATTACTTTAACCAACACTTTGGAAGTATCTAAACTTGAATAAATAACCATATACCTCTGGTATGATACAAGCACTGTATTCCATAGCAATTAGCCCAAGAGAAAAAAAATTGTAAATATAGAGATTACATCATTAATATTCATAGCAACTAATTCAACAGCAATAATATTCATGGGAGGTAAAACCTGAAACACTGCAAATCTCAATGGTTCACTGGGCATGGATTAATAAATTGAGGTATAGCCATTTAGTGGAATACTATTCAGCAATAAAAAGAAACTATTGTTATATTGCCACAACATTGTAGCTAAAACAAAAGTTTGAAATGACAAAACAGAATTGTTATATAGCAAATGATTCGACTTACATAAATTCTAGAAAGCATACATTTATCTACTTTGAAGAAAGCAGCAGTGACTGCCTAAGGCCCAAACAGAAGGAAGGTTCTAAATGAACAAGTACTGAGACGTTTGGTGGGATGGACGTTTACCAACTTAATTACCCATGATTGTTTCATATGTAAAGATACATGAATTCTCATTACCCTGTTATTCTGATGCAGAGTATACACTAGGGCATTCAGCTAACACAGTACTTTATAGTAAGATAATGTATGACTTGTTTCCCAAGCCACATTCAAGAAGCCTCCGAGATTTTCACTTTTTACTACATCTATTCAAAATTGTACCCGAAGATTTCTCCATTTCCATAAAGAAAGGAAAAAGAAAACGGAGGAGAGAGTATAACAAAACTATCACTATTTAAAAACACCATGAGTGACTGATTCAACACCCTTGGGAATCTACACAGGCATCATAATAGAACAGTTAACTTGGCAAGGTTCTAAGATACAAGGAAAGTATCTTTTTAAAACTATTTTTTACATAATAGTAGAAAATATCTGAAAGTGTGTGGAGGCCTGGAAATGTGAGCCTGTTTCCACTTTGACCAAAGGACAGCTTGGAACTTTCCTCTAGTTCCTTCAAGGTTATTGTGCTTCTACCTCAAAGGAAGTTCCCACCTAGGTGTTGAACAGAGTTCTGCTCTCTCGAGGTTATTGTCAGAAGGTGTGACTAATTGCCAGACCCTGTGCTCCAGAAATAGAGAAGTAGATCTGTTCCTACCTCAAACAAAAGTCTATGAATCCAACTAAGTTCCCGTTCCCTTAAAGAGATAACTTTGGATTCCACCCAGTGAATGGTTTGCCTACAGAAAGTTTTGGTCTAGGGTGTAAGCAGAACTTGTTTTGTTCTGGCAACAGAATTTTTAACTATGGATGTAGCCTGCAACTTTCAATTGCCCTGTTTATTTCCTTGTATCGTGTTAATGCAGTCTTTTGTCTTACTCCTATATTTTGGGGTAGGGGTATTTTAAGCAGTTGGAAATTAAATTTGGGTGAATTTTCAGTACTCATGAAAATTCCCTCCTGATAATATCATACATATTTCTCCGTTTTATTACTTCATTTACACCTTCATAATCTTTATTATATTTCAAAATCCCCAGCCATTACCCTGGTGAGAGGTATTTTTGTCGAGGCTGGTCCCCGATTTTGTCGAGGCTGGTCTCCGACAAAGGTGAAATTAAGGATTATGTTTATCATCAAAAAAAGCAAAAATGAGTAGTTGTGTTGTGGGAGCTCCTTTGGCTAATAGCCTTGACGATACCAGCCCACGTAGGCGTGATCTTTTATACTATAAATACAGCTATAAACTGTGTGTTTGCTTCCTTGCTTCTGGCTCTTAGTTCTGGGTGCTAGACTCTGTTCCTGTTCCCTGTTAGTGCAGAGGACTTTGATCTAGGACAGTGATCTGCTGAGTGTCCCCTAAATAAATAACCCTTTATTATATGTAATTCTGAACTAGTGTGGGATTATTCTGTATCTTCTGCCATCACCTGGCGCCCCGAACATGGGGACCAGTCCACACTTTTTGGCATCAGTTTGCCAGCCGCGTGGTACATTGGGCACTGACTCTCCTGCCCACAGCTCTAGCCAGCCCTCAGATACAGCAAGCTGCTGCTCAGCTCTCCCTGGCCCGTGACCCACATGCTACCTTCTCTGTGCATTACACGCCAGCCCACATACTCCTGCCTGCAATACCTGCAGTGCACACAGTCCATAACTCACACTGATGGAAAACTTTGGTTTTTCTCTTTATCCTGGGTCCCAATACTTGGAATTGTTTGGTCGCCTTAATAACTGTTCTTAATTTGTTAAAGTATATTTTTCAGTACCTAAGTAAGCAATACATGCTGTTCACTGCTGCTACAGTCTCTTGGCCATGTGGCTGCAACTGTGACACCTGCTGGCCAATAACGATTATTATACCTACTCCAATTCATTGTAATTGCCTTATGACAGGTAAGATCTGAAAAACTACAAAAATAAAATAAAATGACTGATAACATCCAAGAGTTCCATAATTATTTTTCTTATACTATGGAAGGTATTCTGCAAAGCTTCTAAGATTTTCCTTCTACATCCCTTTAGCTGATTCTAGGAATTAGCTTTGTTTTCAATATCATCTCATTAAAAAATGGTTCAATACTATGGAAAGGGATAGCATCAATTTGACAAAATTATCTGAAAGAATTTGTGCTGTTTAACTGTCAGAATCTGTTGAAAAGTTTATGTCCAAGGATGAAACATTATCTTTACTGGACAAGTTTCATACCTTGGAATCTTCAGTGAGGACATTAGACACAACACAGGATGGGAGATTTAGACTTTTTAAAAAGGCAGTAGTAGAAAGAATTGAAAAAATTGAAGAATTTATTGAAATTGATGAGCAGGGACAGAAGGTACAAGAAAAGGATTTGGCCTCATCAGTACATGCTAGACCCTGGGATGACTTACACAGAGTTTCAATTGCATATCTAGTAATTTCCTCGGAAAGACCATCTGGCACAAAGTACCCTAAGGTAGTCAAGGAATGTGCATGGAAACCAATACGTATGAGCAATCTAAAAGAAATAAAACAACCGATAGTTTATGAGCAACATTGACCATTTGTCAGGGAAATGGTGGAAATGTGGGCTTCAAGCACTAAGGCTACTCCACATTATTGGCTTCAATTAATCACTGTGGTCCTAGAAAATGGACCTCAGCTGCTTTGGAAGTGTTATTTGAGAGAAGAGGCAATTTTTTTTTTTAGAGCATCAGGGGAAAGCAAAAGGATTTGAGACTTCCCAACATCAAATTCTTGGTGAGGATCATTACTCTGATCCTCAGGAACAAGATTGCTATGACAAACGCACCTTGTCCCTATGCAGCACAACAGCTTTAAATGCTTGGGACAGGATTCAGGA
>LOEQ01002609.1:138093-155877 GCA_001685075.1 Bramus lutescens | reverse complement strand
AGTGGGATTGGGGGGGCGGATAGCGGAGGGTAACAATGACTTCAAGTCTGGAGCAGGTAAATGGTGTTCCTCACATGAAGTCAGCACCAGGAAGTTTAGACAACTCGGGGACGATAGATAGACTGACGGTGGCTGTGGAGTGCTGGGAAGGAGTAGGGGAGTCAGACTCAAGAGCAGAATACAATGGCACCTCTGTACTGAAATGTCATAATGAGGGCTAATGAGACTGGGCAGCAGGTGAAGGTACTCACTGCCAAGCCAGATGACCTGAGTTTGATCTCCAGAACCCACGGACAGATGGAGAAAAGTGACTACTGCAAGTTGTCCTCTGATGTCCACATGTTTGTCCTAGCACACATGTACTGTCCCCCACAAGAAAATGAATGTTAAAATAAATTGTTTCAACGTCATAATCAAACATTGTTTTGTACTCTACAAATTTTCTATTTTTTAAAGAGGTGACAGAGCTTAGTAGAACACTTGTCTAGCTTCCACAAGGCCCTAGGTTCAATAACCAGTAAAGCATGAACACACACACACACTAAATATTTCATAATAAAAAGACATTTTTAAAAATATAAAAGTATAGCCAATGGAAGTCATGACATCATCTGATAGGAAGGGAAGGCCTTACCATGGGCGCTGAACTTGGAAAAAGAGCTGCAAAATGAAAGTATAGTGATTAAATACTGAGGTAATGTGGTTACAAACTGTGTTTGTTCTAGAGGCAAGAGGAGAAAGGCCCTGTGCTCTTCCACTGTCTCCTGTGTGCCTATCAGGTCTGAGCTATTATATAGAACTCATCCATTCGTTTGTTCAACAGGTTTGCATTGATATCCCTAGACAGTTGATAACAGACAGAATAAGTCATAGGTCATTATGGGAATGATCAGGGTTGATAGTAGTGGTGACTTAGACCAGAAGGAGGCTCTTTTGATGTTCACAACCTTAAGCCTGGTGTATTATCCTTAAAGTAGAGATGGGGAGGCAGGCTCAGGGAGGAAGTTCACCCGGTAGTAGAGTTGAGAGACCAGGGTTAGGGTGTGTGCTCCGCATCTCTTCCCCTTTCATGTTCCTCTGAACTTCTGTGTTCACTGAAGTGAACTCAAGTAACACAGAGATAAGCTCAGGCCAGAGAAGGGAAAATGGACTTAGCAAGTCCCCCTCCAGGTCTATTACTCTGAATGTCCGGGCAAAAGTGATGACACTGGACCACTCAGTCATTCAGATGCAGCAGGGAAAGTGATGGGACTGGACCACTCAGTCATTCAGATGCAGTGGGGAAAGTGATGACACCGGACCACTCAGTCATTCAGATGCAGTGGGGAAAGTGATGACACTGGACCACTCAGTCATTCTCCCCTCCAGTTCTACTATTCTGAATGTCCGGGTGAAAGTGATGATACTGGACCACCCAGTCATCCAGAAGATGAGGCTTTAATCTTCTCCTAAGGACAGCATTGGCCTCAGAACCTGGGACGGAATGATCCTGTAGTTGGAGGGCATGCATAAGTAGAGATGGCATGCCAAAGGCATGGGGTACAATGCACTTTCTAGTTCAATATACTGGCTCATCTCACAGGCATGAAAAAAATTGAAATAGTGAAAATATATTAACTTTTCTCTGATGATTATTTCTTAAACAACAATAACATAATAACTATCTGTATAAAATTTACATTGCCTTAGGCATTATAAGCAATCTAGAGATATATTTAAAGTGCCCAGAAGGATACACACACACACACACACACACACACACACACACGGTACACTCTAGTTCTGTGCCATTTTATATAAAGGACTTAGGGCTCTATAGGAGATCTGGGAAGGAATTCCTATCAGATACCAAGAGATGAAGTTCTACATTTTTGTTGGACATATATATCTAAGACAAAAAGAGCAGGGATGTCTTGATAAGATGAAAAATTAATTATTAAAGCTAACAACAAAATAATGAGTATATATATGAAAAAATGAAGGTTAGAATAGGTTCAAGAATGAAAGAAAAATCAAGAGCTCCAGGTAGAAAGGCCTATGGCTGAGGGTAGAGATGGGTGTAGTTGTTCAAGCTAAGGAGAATGCAGGATGTAGACATGCCGGTTGTAGGAACTTCTATGCCTGTTGGGGTGGTGGTGGTAGAAGGCCTAGAACATAGTGGTATAAGAAGAAGACATGAGTTTGAATCTTACTCTGCCATGTGTGACTGTGCACGGGGTATGTCACCTGCCAATTCGCAGTTTGCACCTCACCATTAGAGAAAGCACAAGCTGTTAAGTAGGTTAAATCTACCCATTCGAGTATAGATTAAATAATTGCCTAAATGTAGGGCCTTGGGGTAAACAAAAGAGAAAGGCCCATGTCCTCTTGGTCATTCAGCATGATTTGACCAAAGAACACAGTAACATGGGATGGCTTGACTGTAAATACGATAAAGGCCTGGGGTTCTGGGGGGGGGCATTTCTGAGTCCAGTAGATTGGAATCAGGACAAGGAGGGGGGCGGTGGCGAGAGATTCTAGGAAATGAAACAGACTGAGGGAATCCTGTGGGAGATGAAGAGTTTAGTATGTGTGAGGAAAGAGAGGTGTAATAGCCATCTGTGGTGGCGTGTACCTCTAATCCTGTAGCAGTCGAGGAAGACACATGGTTAAAACTGCATGGAGGGGGAGACTAGACAGCAGGGGTGGGCAGAGCTTTGAAGCAATGAACTTTGTCTTGTTTACTTTCGAAGTATTTTAACTTGAAGACGGGAACGACTGGAGAATGGAGTGAGTGATGAGAAAATTGGATAAGCATGAAAATATAGGAGGATTTGAGATTTTGCCTCTCCATGTCCCTCCGTGTATTCATTTGCATATCCACACAACAGGATGTGGGATTACCAAGGAATTCTGGTAATGTTTGAACTTATTTCAGCGAGTAACTATTGAATGGATGATGTTATTAGTGGCAACTTACAAGATTCGTACATCTTGAAAAATAAAATGTGTGACACTAATTCCCTTTATACTTCTTTTGGAAGATTTCCATTCTAGAAACAATAGTTAATAGTGACTGCTGGGTTACTGTGTTCTGGGTTCTGGTCTAAGTAATATTAAAGAGGCATATTCTCTCATTTGACTGTCATTACAATGGCCCAGAGGGGTAAAGTTTATCATTAGCCCCAATTTTCTGATGGGAAATAGACACTAGAAAGTCTACAAGTCTCCTGGCCGGGGATAACCCAGTTAGCAAGCAGAATCAAGATTTAGACTTGGGCACAGATTCTAACTCACAAGTTCTGAATGACTACTTTTCCAAAAAGAGGTCACAGACAAGCAACACAAACATCTGGTTAGTTTGAATGAATAAATCAGTTGTGTATTGCACATTAATCTCTTGTGGGTTGCTCTGTATGACTCCAGTCTCTAGGGCTCCATTTTCTTCCAGTGAACTAATAAGGCTAAGGATGCAAACTGCAAACCCAGCTGTGGAGCAAGGGCGAGACTACAGAGGAATGGTGGGAGCGGAGATGAGGAGGAAGCAGGAGCTAAAATGTGCAGGTTTTGATAGCAGGCAAATGCACTGAATTGTTCCTAATGCAGAAGGGAAGGATCTGAGCTCCCTTCAGACCTGCTTGGAAAGTGATGTTGAGGGGTACTTTAATAGATGTTATCAAGGACAGATAAGAGTCATACATAGATGACCTGAATAATTTATTCCCTTTAATAATATAAAAGGTAGGGAGGCTTAAACTCTAGCAATGAAATAATGTGTTAGCAAACAAAACAATGCTTTGTTTATGATAGACTATAGACACAGAATTGAACTTGGTCTGAAGAAATCATGGGCAATGCCCTGCAAGCATTTAAGGTTTCAGGGAAAGTACGTTAAAAGAAATCTTAACAGTGCGTCACCCCTAAACTTTCCAGGGTTGTTCGATCATGACATCCCCCACCAACACAAATGAATACACCATTGTAACATCTCCACATATTCATTAGAGTTATATCATAACACAACACTGTGCTACAAAATTGTGGTCCTTTGTATTTGACCCTGGATTGTGTATAATTCAACCCCAAGGGCAAAGGAGAGAAGAAGGAGACTAGAGCTAACTCTTTATTTGTTTCTTGAGAACACTTTCTGTGTTATGGTACCAGGCTATGGATATGAGAGGCAGGCTCCGAACCTGATCACTAATTTTGTGACTAATAATAGTTAATGCTTATCTTTTTCCTAGCCTGAGCCCATGTTCGAACGCCCCTTGAACTTGAACAACCCAGTCAACACAGAGAGTCTGCAGATGTGCTCCGCTCAAAGAGCACTCTGGTTCATTTATTTAAAAAGTTTTCAGTTCCTTGCTTACTGTGTGGTAAATAAAAGACAATTTGCTCAAATTTCTTTTGGGTAAAATACTAAAGGTATAACTGGATAACTAATTGTGGCAATTATTTGTCCTCATGTGAAAAGAAGATGTTATGCCAAATCGGGATGGATTTTAAATGAAACAATAAGTCTTAGGCATAAACAAAATTCCTTTTTTTGTTCTGACAAGATTTAACAAGTTAGATCTATTTTGGTCCGAATTATACATACTGAAGGAAATAGCATCTTTTGGCTGAAATGGATAATGTTATTGAGTAATTTTGTCCTTCAAGAACTTGGACAAGTTAGTCTGAATTAGGCAAGTCACTTAATCTCCTTGTTTTCTTGTCCCCTGGACTAAAAAATCTCTAGGGTTGTTTTCAGTTTGCAAGGGTCTGTGGGTCTATTCGCTTATAAATATGATGCTTTGTGCTTTTCAAAAAATTTCCACATTGGAAAACTGCATAATCTTCATTATAAAACCAGGTCTCTGTCCAGATTTGAAAGGGCCCCAGGAAAGCACAGAATTCCAGAGTGTTTTGCAAGAATATCTTCACTCATTAAGGAATGTTCCTGAGAGAAAACAAGAACCCTGTGAACAGATTTCCCCACAGAGCAGCTGTGAAAGGGCCCTTCACTGAGGTCATGAATCTCAGCAACAACAGCACTCAGGGTGAGACCGTGGGTGCCTACAGCTGTTGGTGACACAGGCGAGCCCTTTTTATAACTGAAGGTTCTACCTTTAGTGATCTCTAGGTATAAGCCTGCTCCGGTGTTTGTCTATATGCTCTCCTTAAGGGCAACCACTGCTCTTACTATTTGACTTAGACTGATTCATTCAATCCTGACTTTATATTACCATTATCTTAGAGGTGAGAGGATGAAACATATTTAATTTGCTTAGAGTTCTAGACCCATTAAATGATGAAGCCAAATTTGAATCTAAATTGTTTGTGTCTAGAATTCTTCCTTCCCATCGCTTCTTGGGGTATCTTATAGACACTGAAATAAAATGCGATGGTCCAAGACAAGCTGTTGTAATGAGAGGCTGCTTTGTGCTGTGAGATTAGAGACTAAAGGACATTAAATAACACAGAGATGTTGCTGCTCTTACTCAGCTAACAAGTCACACTGGGTAAAATGCAATAAGGAATCCAACAGAAGCTCAGCCAAAAGAGGAAGGCAGTGTTTGAGCTAGACTTAAAGAATTAGATTTTACTAAGTAAAATAGGAGGAAAGAATCTCAGGTTGGACTCTGGAATTTAGGGTGTGCTAATGAGCTTGCCTGTCCAGATTGTAAAACAGGCATTAGGTGGATGATGGTGTGTGATTACTAGAAGGTTCTGAGTACTGTGCTATTATACAGCATAAACTTTATTGCTATTCTGTGGGCAATAAAGAACCACTTGGTTTTGACCTCAGGGTGTGACTCTGATAATAGAATATCAGGCTGCAGGCTAAGTGAGAGGAATGAGAAATTAAACCAGGATAGCTTCAGTGACAAATCCAAAAAGTGACAGCGTGGTAGATGCCATGATATGGATGCCAAGACTTCCCCTTCAAGAATAATGGTCTTACTATTCAAGTCACTGGGAAGGCTGCCAGCAAAGATCCCTCAGCTG
The DNA here is from genome assembly GCA_001685075.1 of Bramus lutescens. Taxonomy (NCBI): domain Eukaryota; kingdom Metazoa; phylum Chordata; class Mammalia; order Rodentia; family Cricetidae; genus Bramus; species Bramus lutescens. The sequence continues at coordinate 149,907 of LOEQ01002609.1, read as the reverse complement.
TCAACTCCCCTCACCCAAGGCCATGCCTTCTTCCTCTGAGGGTTTTGCTGGATGATTGATCACTGTTTGGGGCATGAAGGACTCTGCCTTTCATCACGACCCAGGACAGCTCTAAGGGTCATCTCAGCTGTAAAACTCAAGACTCTGCATATTGCTGATGAAGTTTCTCAGCCCCGTCCTGCCCCATTCCCTTCTCCAGGACAGACTCTACTGGGATCATTCTCTAAGAAACCTCTACCCAAGCTTCTGTCTCAGAAACTATATCCTAGGAAATTCCACTTGCCTTTGAAGAGTTATAATATATACCACAGGAGCAAAACCCACAAGTGAACAGACATATAGGCTGGGGTGCAGCAAGAGAAGGGTGGGGTTAAGCCATTATGATGCTACTCAAGAGACCTAGAAATATGCTCATCATAACCAGCATGAAATCTCCCTCAGACAACCGTGACAGGAACTCAATGGTTTCTTTTACCCACCCTTATAGTCCATTCTTTATAGATGGACCAGAGAGATTCATCTTTCAAACACTCCTGGTATGCAGAGAAAATAAAAATTATTCTCATGCTAACAATGTTTTACCTAATCTGGTACCCAGATGTTCCTTAACCCCTGATGTCTCCTAGGCTCCAGCGAGCCTCTTCTGACAGGTCTAGAAAATGCCCACCACATGGTTGTTTATGCTCCAGACCATGGCTCTGTTCTCATATCATTTAGCCCTCTCTGCTCCAAAACATCCCATTTGAAACAGCAAGCCCTACCATTATCCCTTAAGTGTACTTACTATTCTAAAAAGGTTTATTTCAAACTGATAATGATCTATTGCTCATTTTTGTGTTTATGTGTCTTGTGTCTATGTGTTGTTAGTTTCTCTCTAGAACTGGTGATGCACAAACAAGGTGATGAGTGCAAGACCCAGGGCACCCCTTCCTTCTTTCAGGACACATGGAGTTCACAAGCTGATAAAGAGCAGGGCACAGGAGGAGTGTGTTTTCAGTAGAGAATGTGGCTTTGACTTGGAACCTGTTGAGTCTACAGTCTTTACAGCAGGTCAAGCTTGGGTTACAGACAGTTGCCAGTTCAGGTCGCTTGGTAGAGACAGAGAGGTGGATGGTCCTTAGGGTGGGAGAACTGTGAGCCATGTGGGCAACAATGTACTCTAGCTGCCAATGATGCTTGTTCTCCTGAAAAGCTCTTTGAATAAAAAACGATCATATTCTTTCAATAAAACAAGCCCAATATAGACAGGTTCAATAAAAAGAAAAGTAATGACTTATCAAAAACAAGACAAACAAACCAAAGGCTAAGGGGTAGGGTTAAGGTTAGGGTTAGGGTTAGGGTTAGGGTCAGGGTTAGGCTAAGGGAAAGAGAGAAGGATTGGAAGGGATTCCCCATCTCATATAACTGCAGCCTGGAGGCCCAGGCTGGATCACGTCCAATGACGACCTCGCAGCTCAGCTCTCCACCTCTCTGCTCATCTCTGCTCTGAGCTGACGAAATTATCAGTTAGACTCTTTCCAAAGGAACCCTATGACAGGCGATTTGCCAGGAAATGCTGGAATTCCTTCATCCACAAACCTAGTGCCTCTTGCTTTGAGCATCATTGTTTTTGATCAAGGGATAGTTCATCCTCAGATAGTAAATGGTCTTTCCTGTTTGCCCAGTGATTTCACTTTGGTGGCTTGGAATGAGCTGTGCTGAGAGTAGTTACACTATGGATTGGTCAGTGCTACAGATCCCTTTGGCGACAATGTCACCACACACTAGCCCATCACTGGTCATGGTCACTATGGAGCCAAGGAATGAGGACAGACATCCCAGAGTTTCAGGGACTAAGATTGGCTAGGGAAGGAATGGCTCTTTAAAGGGCAATCAGCATCCGTTCCTTGAAAAAGGATAGAATGGATTTTTGGGAAAGTTCCCTCCTATGTGCCATTATGCATGTTATTATTATATGATCTCAGGTTATGTTATAATTGAAGGTCCACTCTAAATTCATGCTTTGCAGTTCATGAATTGTTTTACTGCCCCACCCTCCTGCCCTTACAGGAAGCATCATTGTTGCAGTAAAACAAGTCTGATATTCAACAGAATAAAAAAAATCACATTTATTTCATGGGCTGCATCACATAAAACTTAGGAAGTTCCTTCTTCCACCAGGTAGGTCCTGGATATCTGAACTCAGGTGGTCAGGCTTGGCTGCTTCATTGAGTCAACCTCTAGTCTAGTTCTTTTTTTTTTAAGATTTATTTATTATGTATACAACATTTCTGCCTCCATGTATGCCCACATGGAGGAGGGCACCAGATCTCATTACAGATGGTTGTGAGCCACCATATGGTTGCTGGGAATTGAACTCTGGACCTCTGGAAGAGCAGTCAGTGCTCTTAACCTCTGAGCAATCTCTCCAGCCCCTCTAGTCCAGTTCTTTAGGCAAGTCGCAAACCCTGAAAAAATGCTTTCAAAGACAGTGGCAAAGGGCACCACACTAATTGGACTTTTTAAAGTGCTAAAAAGGCAAATGTAGATAGAAAATAGCTTTGGGGTGCAGTACTGACAGGCAACCAGGCAGTCCCTTTCAAGTTTCTAAGCAGATGCATGACTTGGAAGCAGGTATTCCTAACAGATTTAAGCCCTGGCTACTTGGAAAGTCAAAACTAGATATCTTAACTTCCCTACAATGCCAGTTTATAAAACTTCAGATTTTTAGTCTTCCATGTGTCTATATTGTATGGCTACCCAAGGAGGCAATAAGAGGGGGTATCAGAGGCCTTAGAGCTTAAGTCAGAGGTCATCTGGGTCCTCAGCAGGAACAGTATGCAGTCTTAACTGCTGACTCTTCTCTCCAATCTTAACAAAATATATGGTTTTAAGTATATGCACGCCTGTTTGGGCGGTCCTCAGAGGCCAGTCAAGGACACTGAAAACATGTACATGATAGCGAACCACTTATTGATATGTTCCTCCCTCCCCAATCAGTAAGATTTTAAACATGTCTAAGATGGGCAGTAACACACACAACTTAAATTTTTTTTTAAATTACATACTTCTATAGCTTAACATTTGGGTGTTGTCCTTCCTAAACACTCACTTAACCATTCTAAGCATAATACTATAGCTTAATTAGGATCAATTGTAAAGATTTCCTTACCCCTAAAGACAGATTTATCATATACCCAAGATGCTGTACCTAGACGGCAGCTGTCCAGTAAATGCTAATTTAATAAAACTAGAGTCATTTTTCTATGGCTTAGCTGTTTTCCAACTGTCTGTTTCTCTGCTTGTTCGCTTTAATAAACCCTTCCATCACGTTAAACACACCCCTGCCAGAGTTGATTCGCAGGCAATCTGAGACAATGCTTATAGAGACAACCAGAAGGCCTTTACTTTGATCTGCATTTATCTTTTGCTGAATTTATTCCCGTGCCATAGTTTTGGTTTATTCAGTCTCTTCTGGAATATCTTTTTCTTCTGTGCACCCTTCCCTTCTGGCTTTGGAACAATCTGTTCCATTTCAGCGAGGATCATCTCGATGTGGCAGCAGGAGCTCCCGTACGGGTTCATCCACTGTAAGTTCGTCAGCGCATCATTGTTGCTTTTATTCACTGGATGTGTTCAATGACTAGAGAATCTACATCTAAACCCTTCAGTTTGGCATCACGCTCTGCGTTTTTAAGCATGTACAGCAAAAATACAGCACTTTTTTTTTGCCACGACCCTGTGTCCCGCCCCACTGTTTGGCCTGGGCGCACCTACCGACTCCACCGTTGTACTGACAGAATGACACACATTGTTTCTTTAAATTAACGTCTTTCAAATATTTGGTGGCTTTTCGGATATGCATACCCTTGATGGCCTGGGCAGTTTCACGGGTGTTCTTAACGTGAACCTGAAGGGTTGAGCCTCTTGGTTTTCATGATTTTGTACGGTTTTCTGGGTCAAGATAGTAGCAAACCATCTTCACAGGTCACCTCAGGCCACTTACAGGAAGAGCTCATGAATTGTTTTTTGTTTGTTTGTTTCCTCAGTGTTACCAGATCTTTGATTAAGGCTACTTTTTTCATAAAACTTTGTGTAACTTCCCATTGCCTTTGATAAGGGGTGAACCAGGATACAACAATAGAAAAGGAGGAAAGATGGCAAGTTATTAAAAATATGTATTTACTGCTGTGTTAGCTTAGTTGGGGGGATTGATCCTTCATGTTTCTTCTTACTTGAGTAGCAATTTTAAAACACCAGAAAGGAAGAACAAACTAGTTCACTAAAGGTGGTGAGCCATCAAGGAGATGCTCCCAGCTTTAGCAGATTTCGAGGGCAAAGTATAAAGACACTTTCAAGTTGAAGAAGGGAGGAACACACACTAAAGGCAAATTGGGACTTCTGAGAGTTCCAATAATGGATGTGGGGGAAGGTCCTACAGAGAAACAATGCTGAACTCAAAGAAATAGTGGCCCACCTATGTTGATGTTTAAGACTATTTGAACCAGAGTGGGGAGACAACCCAATCTGTAAAGTTCTTGCCGTTCATACAAGGGGACCTCATCTGACCTCAATCAGATTGCCAGTACTCATGTAGCAACAACGACAATAACAAAACCCTCCAAATTATGGGGGGAAAGGGTATGGTGGTTTGTAATCTTATCACTGAGGATGTAGAGACAGAAGGATCCCTGGGGCTCAACGGGCAGCCAGTATAGCCTAATTGACAGGCTCCAGATCACAGTGAGAGACTTGGCTTCAAAAACTAAGGTAGACAGAACGACACCTAGGGTTGACCTCTGTCTCTCACACAACATGTATGTGCAGCACAAACATGTAATCACATGTACACACCCATACCTGAAGCAGGGATGCACAAGAGAAAGCAGTACCAAGAAAGGCCATGGTGGGTTGTGGACCTTTGATATTGTCAACTTTGCAGAATCTAGAACCACCTAGAGACACAGTCTGGGCATGTCTGTGAGGGAGTTTGCTGATTGGTCAGCTGGAGTGGGATGACCCAGAAGACCCAGCCTGAATGTAGGCTGTGGGTCTCTGGGCTTGGGTCCTGGCATTGCACAAAGAGAAGAAAATGGGCTAGGCAGGAACATTCATTACTCCCTGCAGATGAAGTGTGACAAATGCCTGGGGATTCTGCCACCATAAATTCCCCACCATGATGAACTGCATCCCCAAACTATGAGTTAAATTAAACCTTTCCTTCCTAGGGTTGCTCTGTCACAGCAACGAGACTAGAAATTAACATGTGGACTAGCAGAGAAACGGGAAGGAATTCTGAGCATATCCTTTGTGGGACAGCAAAGGCAGAATCTAACCACATCAAAGCCTTACCTGTACAGGTAGCTGCTTGGGAGAACCAGGAGAAGCTAGAANNNTGTCAGGAGAAGCAAGTGGCCAGCCATAATGGCCATCACTCTACCTCCTGGGGTAGAGCCCGGGAGGCTTTTGGAGGGGGAGTTTTGGGGACAAATACAGTGGTTTGAGCGGTTGTGTGGCCTCAGGCAAGTTACTGAGCATCTTCACCTTTGTGATGAAATAAAAATAGAAAGAAGCCACAACACCCTGCCCCACGAAGCCCAAAACAAACATACAAGCAACAACAAAAGAGTTGATAACTTTTCCTACAATTCACTCCAGGGCTAGAAGGTGGGATGAATTGGTACCTAACAGGCCACAAGTGCCCCATAAATGTTCATTATTGTTATTAAATGCTCATTATTATTATCCAGAGACTAAGGGCCTGAGACCCGCTTTTAGCCAATGTCTTCTAAATTACTGTGTATAATAATGGTACTAGAATTTGATTGTTGTGTATAAACCTCTGTCCGTCTATTTCTTGGAGCTTGTGACTGTTCTTGGATGGGAAGAGCATGGTACCTCTGACAAATCTATCACAGAAAGAGAATGCCAGGTTACTAAGGGAACAGTGACCTCTCACCCTGAGGTCACCCATGCAGCTGTTTTTCTCTCTCAATTAAAGCCAGTAAGGCTAGACTGGTGGATCTGAATGGAGTTCTGCACACAGTCAAGCTTGGTCCAAAGTTTGAGCATAAGGTTTAGTGACTAAACAAAGTATCATGGGCATGTTAGAGAAAAGTGACTCTAAGCTGCAGCCTTGTCCCTTGAGAACAGTGACCTCAGTTACCTTATGGTCCAGTGGGGAAACCAACAACACAAATGTCCTTGTTTACCAGAGCTGTCATAGTGATGGCCACTTTTGTTTTCCGATAGGGAACCAGGCGGTGTACTCCATTAGGTACCTGAAGAAATCCTGAGGAACATTCCTGCTGTTTCAATTAATTATTTAACTCATTCCTATTTTCCACCTACCCAGTGTCTCAGTGACCTTGAGTCATGCCTGCTGGCACGTGCGGAGCCACTTAAAAGTCTCCACGGTCAGACACTGCAGACAAAAGCTCACCCTCTCATGGCTGTGTTTGGTTTTACACAGAATAGTAAAGTCTGTGAATTAAGTGTGTTAGTTAGAATAATATAGTTAGGGATTTAGGGAATTTGGGTCAGGTTTTATACCTACCCTACTATCTCTCCCTGGACCTCGGCTCAATCCTTTAATCTCCTGGCTTCTTGCTCTGTCTATAAGAGAGAGGCCTCTGGCAAGGCTCTGAGTGCAGTAGCTGTAGGAATAAATTAAATAATGGACTTAATATCACCACCGAGAATGGAGCAAATTGCTCTTTTGTGGGATCCATTAGCTTGGCTGAGAATATTAGCACAGGATTCTGAGTGTATGATTGATGTTAGGAATAAGATAGCATCCATTTTCATTCCGGGCTTTGCTCTGAAATGACTCAGGGTAACAGATAAAGAATATTTGGAGGGGGAGAAAGTGAGACCAGAAGAGAGTGCTTGGAAAGGGAGGGAAGGTATAGGCCAAGAATGAGTCAGGTGTGGAGAGAGCAGAGAAAAGAAGGAGGAAGAGGGGGAGGAGGAGGAGGAGGAGGAGGGAGAAGGTGGAGGAAGAGGAAGAGGAGGCAGTGGTAAGGGTGACTGTGGAGACAACCCAGAAATCGAGGTTGCTAAGTAAGAGAACAGGGAGGACTCCAGTCAGACCAGGGCTCACTGGAACCCCGAGGGAAGGAAGAATGGGTTTATTTCCCAAGGTTATCCCTGTCATTCTTTCAGTGGCTTTTTCAGCCTGTCGTGTCCCCGCCTCCCATGAACCCCAATCCTAGGCTCAGGAAGTTGGCTCTAATAACCCGAGGCAGTCAACGTTCCCCAGCTGAGCAGTAAGATGCTTGACAGAGACTGGTCTCTAGTTGCCTCCCAGTGCTGGGTAGCAGCACAAGGCAGTGAGGGAAGAGAATGTTCTGGAGATATTTCAGCCACATTCAGTCCTCACAGCCCCTCAAACTTTGCCCTCTCTGGACAACAGACCGTTCTATTACCTTTGTGCTCGAACAGGTGGAGTCATCTAAAATGAAAATAACGGTGGCATCCACAGCCTATATCACTGCCTGTGCGAGGCACATATGCCATGTAGTTTTTATAGAAGGAGTTTGACATGGTGCACAGTGGAAGCAATGCATGGTGGGTAGAGGAAGATACCTGACCAAGGAAACTGTAGCAACACTGACACAGCCATGTGTGGTTTTACAGAAATTAAGTCACTTGATTTTTTTCACAACGCTCTGACATTGTTGCTTTTAGTTACTCTCATTTTAGAAAAGGAAATTGTACAAACTGAGATTTGATTTATGTCTTCGGTCTGGTTTCAGTGGGCAGTGTGAGAACAAACCAAAACTGTAGGAGACCAATTTCAAGCTTTCACCAGAAGTGTGTGTGTGCGTGTCTGTGTGTGCATGTGTCCGCACGCGTGCGTGTGTGCAAACGCATTCATTCGGCTTGTATAAAATATTGAATCAAAATGCTGGATTGAGTACTATAGTGATATTTTGTGTTTTAGTGAATAAAGCTTCCCTAAAGATCAGAAGGACAAAGCGAAGCCACTAGAGGTCAGGCAGTGGTGGCACACACCTTTAGTCCCAGGATTTGGGAGACAGAGGTGGATGATCTCTGAGTTCAAGGCCGCCCTGGGCTACACTAGATCAATGCAAAAACAAATCCAGGTGGACTTGTTTACATTTTTTATCCTGGTACTAGGGAGTCATACACCTTTAATCCCAGCACTAGAGGGAATATAAAATTAGAGGAGAGGCTTAGTCTGTTTAGTCTGCTTAGTTTGCTTAGTCTGCGGTTGCCCAGCCTTGGTAGAGGTAAGACTTCTCTAGTGGCTTGGCTGCTTTGCTTTTCTGGTTTTGGGGTTGGACCCCAATATCTGTCTCTAGGTTTTTATTATTTGTGCTACAGAGTACCTCTTAACTTAGACTTTTATGTATTATGTATACAGAACCCCTTTGACAAGGTTCCTTACAGATTTAGCCCAGGAATAATGTTCTCCTAAATGAGATTATGATTTTTTCCACTCAACAAGGAGAGTTATGATATGAGAATTATGGAAATTACCACTTCCCCTACTTCATGGTTATGGAGAAACTTGGGGTTTAGTTTTGTGTTCATATGTTATCATTTGCCTGAACCAGGTGCTTATTATTATCATTATACTTCTTAATGTTTTTTTTCCTATGAAAGCCACGTTAAGTCCTTTTTGGAAGAAAGCACAGTACAAACAGTAAAAGGACAACAAAATGTGATGCCATCAGGGCCACGCTAGAGAGGTGATGACCTACCACAGTGTGTTATGTGACACCCCTGTAACCCTTTATCTGAAAGGGAATATATTAGAAACAGGGTTCTGGGAAGAGCCTCTCTTACATGGTGTTTATCACTTTTTTTTTTTTCATGTCCCTTAAATAGCATTCCAAACCACTTTGGGGACAGAATATCAAATCTGGAGCAAATGAGCTGATTACTCTCATATGTCTTCTTACTGGGATCTAATTAAAGCTTTGAATCTTGTCCAAAACTGTGCTCTAAAATAAACCAATTTAAATCTACATTTATTAGTCAGGCTTAAAATGGGGAATGGTTTCACCCATTTTGCTCATTCACCAGTGAAGAACTGTGCTTAATTTGTAGATTCTTATCTGGTTCCAAAATTTCTTCCAGGAATACAGCATCCCTTATCTTGTGGATTGACAAACACTATCCACATTAGGTCATTCATCAAGAGACGCCTTCTGAAGGGCCAAGATGCTGTGATTCAATAACAAACCCCCTAGCGTCTCAATTTTGCTGCTGTTTCGACTCTGCAAAGAACAAAGCCTTTCAGACCCAGGATGGTCATTAGGGGGATGAATGCTTTTAAGCAAATTCCTATAGAGAAGAGAGGAGGAGTGGGTAATGGGGAGGGGAAAGGGAGGAAGAGGAAGGGACAGAAAAGACTACTGCTGGGCAGAAGAGTATGAGTCTTAAACAAAGTCATTAAATAAGAAGGACTTCAGCGAGTCTTTACATTTCAGTATCTCACTACCTCATTCCTATGCAATTTCAGCTTGCCATATAACCTGCGCTTTTTATTTCTAATTATGTGATTTATCTCTGTTTCACTATTTACTTGACAGACATTTATGGAGATGCATCAGGCCCTTTGTAGCATACAATTTAAATAGCAAACATATAGCATCTCATGAAAATGCAAATAGTAGACATTATACGGAGTGGTATTTACAAACCAACTGGCTCCTGGAAAGGTCTATAAAAATGGTGCTTATCTATGGCACTTGCTATTGAGTTGTGATTCCTTTAAGAATCCATACTGGTTAATTCACATTTTTATACAACACATAAAAAAGAATTTACTCCGACCATTGCTGATTGCAGAATCTTATCAAATGCCCCCAAATGAGTAATGGATTGGTCATATCTAAAATTGCTAACACATTTTTAAAGCAGTTGCTTTACAGCAAATATTATCTACTACTTTGTGTAAACATAAAAGCAGTGATCTCTCATGGAGAAGTGTGCACACTGCAGCTCTCCCAACCATTCCTCAGTACAATGCAGGTACCATGGTATTCCTGCCAAGCTGTGACAAATTCCTAAGTTCTTACCCGTGAAATGGGCACACAAGGCAGGTTTTTCTGTGGTGCACGAGCTCCTGGATAGTTCTTATTCACACCTACACAAGAAAGCTTTGGCAATGTGTTTATGTGATCATGTGGGTTTTTAAAATTTTTTTTTATTTTTGTACAATTTGTAAGAGTAAGCTAGTTTAACCACTATGGGCTGAACAGAGGTTTCTTTCCAGCTGGATGTCCACCGGGTGCTAAGGGCTGCTGGAGCAGGTTGGATGTGCTGATTTGTTTGGTTTTCTCTCTTAAGAGGACCACCCAAACTGCACACATTTCAGGCCCCGCGAAAAGCTGCATCCGCCCCTACAAGTGGGAACAGAACCCAGTTCACAGGTGTGTTGTGAGGATTAAATAGCGAATACATGTAGAGAAAGCGAGGCCACAGGGCTCAACATTTTATGTAAGGTGAAGAGCATAAGGCTGTCATGTTGTTCGGATTTTAATTTTTTTCCATGGAAAAAGATTCCGCAGTCCTGGGCAAGAAAGGATTTGCTATGATTTTCGTGGGCTCTAGCTATCTTTGAGTCTTTTTAGTTATTCCAGATTTAGACGCTTGTATTTTGTGTGCCTTAAATACAAAGAGAGAATACACATTAATGTATATTAAAACCCTTAAATCTATTTTCTGACTTCAAAACAAACGAAAATACCTTTGCTGGCTCCTAGAAGTTTTGTGAGCTGTGTCTAATGAAAAAGAAAGGATTTGCCAGTATGAGTAATAAGTTTCTCAAGCTGTGATAAAGAAAAAGCAATTGTGATACAACTTAAATGTGTGTGTGTGGGGGGGGGTAGTACAGACTAGAAATAGGCATATGGACAGCAGGAGGTAGTTCTTGTTCAAATTACACAATTTAATGGAGGTGGCCACTCGAACACTCTTAGTGATCATCTTCTGGAAGACAGTATTGTTTAAGGAATTTATTTCCCACGCAGTGTATTTTTCAGGGGTTTTCTTGCCCATTTAAGAGTGAAATTATAAACAAGGAATATTTACTTTAGAAAATAAACTTCATCCTGCCAATTTGCAAATTGCTCTAGATTCTAGAGTCTAGAATTTCAGGCAAAGGTCTCTCACAAAGTCCTTGGCCTTGGTGCATCAGATAAGTCACAGAGGAAAACAAACTCCCTACGAAAGGTGTGTCTGCAGAGCCTTGTGACAGCGTGCCAGTGGCTCCTGTCTGGCACATTTCTCAACTTTGCAAAAATTAATTGTGCTAAAGAGAACACCATCAAACGCGTCCGGTACAGAGCGTAAACATCTTCAAACCACGATTCTGCGCTATAAAACCCTCTCCAACTAATTTCATTTAGTGCTTTACTCTGGAGGAACACCGAGCCCGAGTGAAACTGCGGAAATAGGAACAATGCACGGAGGAAAAAATCTCACCCCATTAAGGGATCCGTTTCTTCTCTGCACAAATAAGCCCACCACGCCTCGGAGGCACGACTAGATGGCTCCAGGATGTTCTCAGAATGCCCCCGCGGGCCCTCAGGAGCTGAGAGATCCCGCACCAAGAAGGAAGGGGACCTGAACGGCAGCGCCTTGGCCCTCGGGGCAGTTTAGGTAATACACAAAATTAAAAGAAAAAAATCTAGCCAACAGACGTGCCTAATACAGAGGCTGGTGTCCGTGTATATTTTCGGGGCGACCCCGGTTTCCTCCCCCATGCAAGGTTTGCAAAGCGCAATGACAGCGGTACGGGGGCTGCGCTGGTTCCCGCAGGGCCGCCTGATTTCCACGGGCCTTTCCTGAGGCTTTGCA
>LOEQ01002609.1:124430-136239 GCA_001685075.1 Bramus lutescens | reverse complement strand
GGGGGGGAACTTTTGCTTCTGAAGACTCATTCTTGGGGCATTGTTAGTAGAAGTATAGATGATCATGTGAAGATGTTGTCATATTAATTGGGGGATGTCTCTTCATATTGAGAAGACTCAATAGTTACAGAAAGCTCAGAGTAAAAAGCACACCTCTACCCCGCCATGCCCCCACAGCATCAGTAAGAACTAGGCTTCCAGACTCTTGGCTTTCTCTCTCCGAATATAGCCCAGTGCTCTGCAAACATTTTGCTCCTTTGTCTTCTGAGTGACTGGGATACATTGTATGCCCTGTTCTGTGCCAGCTTCTTCACCTCCCCCTGCAGAGTCCTACATCCTGACCCTTGCCATCAGTCCCAGAAGAAAAGCTGCCTCACTCTCTCACAGCAGCTGAGAACTCCATTAAGGACGAACCATAATTCACTTAAGTTTCTCTTTCTTAATAGGTATATATATTCTTTCTGATATCTTGCTGTGAAATTATTGTAAAGTACTTTTTTTTGAGGCTTTTAAGTGGATTTTAGTTATTCCCAGGGCCCAAAGACAGCAGTGAGTTGCTTCTTCCCTTTGCAGGAAGTGGATGCCTGCTCTGCCCAGTGCATATCCTTTGCTTTTATGACTCCAAAGTGACCTACAGGGATTTGTGGCATCTTCGCTGTGAAAGGAGAGCTTTGATGGGTAGGACCTAAAGTCATTCCCTTAATGACAGCTTGGGCCTTGTTTCAACAACAGAAAGGAACAAATGTGTAATTATAAGAATAATTTACCAAGGCAGGTGTGGTACCTTTAATCCCAGCATTCTGCAGGCAGGGGCAGATGGATCTCTGTGAGTTCTAGGCTAGCCTAGGCCACAGAGTTTCAAGTAAGGGCTATATAATGAGACCCTGTTTTTGTTTGTTTGTTTGTTTTCAATCTTAAGAGTTTAAATGGTTTAGAATATGCATTGAATGCTCATGCCTTTTATTAAATCGACAGAATGGTTTTATGTTTCAGAAAGTTTGCTCTCCACTAGGTTAAAACCTGTGCTTTCTGTGGTAGATCATGCTGTCTTCTACTTCATTGTGAATAAACTGCTTTCACACCTTTATAAGCTGGGAAAGGATTACTGCCAACTCTTAGGGGAAGGATGCTTTTGAAAATATTTGTCCTTGGCATCTCTTGAGTGATTTTTTTTGAAGCAGAATGAACTGTCGAGCTTAGGTAGTGCTAATGCTGGCATTGGAGCATGCCGTTTTGAGTAGCCTGAAGTGACCATAGGTGGAGGCTGTGGTTTTTTGTTTGTTGTTGTTTTGTTTTTTTTTTTTTCTTCCAGAAGCTGTGAGGATCCTTTCAAAAATTTAATTGAAACCCAATTGACTCTGTTAGTGTTTAGGGCATGGCTTTTTTCCTTTGTTATTTGGGAGCTAACATTGTGGTGTCAATACAAAAGTGTTCCTACTGTCCATATTTGTTCTTCGTAAATGGGTGCTCATTGGCCTTCTGTTAATATTCCAGGCAGTTTTCAGGGAACTGAGATTCAGTTGTGTGCAGGTTAAACACCTGGCTGTCATGAGTTTCCATCTGGATTGTGGAGATGAGTTAAAATCGGGGGACCGGTGAAGACGATGCCAGCTAGTGGCAAGGACTGATGGACTAGCATGGCTGAGCTGGGGGGGGCAGGGTGAGGGTGCATGCAGCCTGAGGGGCGGAGGCCAAGGGAGCCTCGTTGGCATAGGAAGGTTGGAGCTGAGCACTGAGTTCTCGGGAGGAGCAGCCTGGGATTTTGGTGAATGAGGAGGTGTAGCTCAGGTAGGGGGCACTGTAAGTGCCAGTGCCCTAGGCCACCTAGGGCCACCATGGTGCTGTGCTGAGGGTCAGGGAGGAGGGGAGTTTTCCAGAATGTGTTGGGGTTTGTGTGCTGTATCTGTTTAGAGCTGTGTGGTTGGCAGAAGCAGACTGTGGGAGAGTCCTCCATGGGATGGTGGCTTCAGGAGTTCAGGGCTAGGTCTTGCTGATTCCTGTTGCACGTACAGCCGAGACACCACCTACTCTGGGCTTTATTTGTTGAATAAATGAACAAGTAAATAAAGGTCTTAAAAATAATCTTACCTGGTTTTTGGTCAAAATTATATTATTTATTATTATTATTATTGGGGGTGGTTTGGGACAGGGTTTCTCTGTGTTCGAGGCTGGCCTTGAACTCACAGAGATCTACTTGCCTCTGTCTCTCAGGTGCTGGGATTAAAGGCATGCACCACCACCATCCAGCACTGATCAGAATTCTTAGGAAGGAGTCTTTATCTGAGCTCTCCACCTTGGTTTTGACCCTTGACCTTACCACGTCTGTTACAGTTCTCACACTCTCAAACTGTTGTTTTAAGCTAGTTGCTCTTCATTCTTCTGCCACGAAATCCAAGTCGGAAATGCTATAAACAAAACAATAAAGCCTTTTTAGTAAACCGTAGTGATTTCCGAGAGAGCTTTAGCCCAGATTTTCATTGTTGATTCCAGTGAAATAGCCATTTACACGGGAGTAAGAGTTTCTGGCGCCTTTTCGTGTGTGGCTGTTTAGGTTCTCCAAGCATGTGGATCGCTAATGAGCTGTTCAGAAGTGTGTGTTTCACTCAGGTACTTTATTCTCACAGGAGGAATGTGTGTGTGCCTGCTCTATTTTGGGAAATAGCAGGAACTTGTGGTATTTCCTCTTACCAACTCCTAATCTGTTTGTCATTCTAAATATATGTTCCTTTATATTAAATGAAAGCTTGGGAAGTGGGTTTGATGCCAAGCAGTTGCCGTAGCCTTGTAATAAGAGTCGTGTCTCTCTGCAGATTGACTATTGGGCTCCTGTTCCGTATTAGGAGTTCTCTCATCCTTGCAGAAGGAGAGTTTGATTTTTCTTTTTAAATCTCCCCTCCGGACTGGTTGATACCTGATGATAGCAACTTGCTTCCACATAAGATAACTGTATTTCTCTACTTGGTGGGGTTCAACCTGTGCAGACAGTAAGAAAGGAATGGACTCTGAAGTGCCTCAGTCTTGAGCCGAGTAGCTCTGGTCATTTTCACGCTTACACTGCAGGCAAATACCCAATTCTGGGGGTGGAGAGATGGAGAGTTTAGAGGCGGAGAAATTCAAAGTACTTTCAAGCAGTTGCCTTGCAGTCCCCCACGGGTTGCAGAAGGACAGGAATTCCAGTTGTCTTACATTGTCTCAAGTGACGCCACATATGCTCCTTCTGGCCACATGCGGCAGCGAATGCTGCCGAAGGAAACTGAAGTTGATGCTCAAAAGCCTTGCGACTTAGCATTGGAAGGTGAGGGGAAACTATCTGGTGGATTTGTTTTGTTTTGTTTCCCAGCATACTTTTGAATCATGGGGAAAGTCTCGTCTATTATTCATTCGTTTGGTTTTGTAAGGTTGAACCAGTTGGAATCTGCAGACCCAGCTAGAGTTGAGACTAATCTTGCTAAGTGGTAGTACCTCAAGGGGCCATTAGGAGGCGGTGTTACTTCCTGAAAGTGTGTGTGGCTTCCCAGAGCAGACTTCTTCAAGGAGCCCCTAGGTCGGAGGACAGTTGAAAGGGTGGTAGCAGGAACATCTGGTGGAAAATGACAAGTGGTGGCAGATGTAGTGTTTCCCATGCCTAATATTAGAAAACGCTAACGGGGCAGTTGAGTTGCAATCATTGTGTTGACAGAATTATGTGGGTTGGTTGAGCTCCAGTGGGGGTAGGAAGGAGGTGAGAATCTATTGCCAGGAGCTACATGCTTTAACCCCTGTGGCCAACTGGAGTGCCACCGTAAACACTGAGGCAGATGACAAGATGCCAGCTGTTTCCACACAGCAGGCCCGGAGACCCACCGCTTTGCCATTCTTTATGCCTTTGTGTTTGTAGCATAGCCGTGAATAAGGTGAGAACAGTCAAAGCTTCTCCAGAGAAACAGTTAAAGTCGAGAGGAAAAACCATCTGACGGGAGCTTTACTCCGTGTTTACTTTAGGGTATCTGAGTCACCCAGTTTTACTGCAAGTTTAACAGCTGATTTTAGGGGAGAGCCTGTGTAAGATCTAGATACAGAGGAAAAGGCAAGCTCTTGGGAAAATATAAATTCAGGGTTCAAACAACCTAGTGCAACTTGAGGGGAACAGAGGGCCCTCAGATGGCGTCTGGAGTTTGATATGTAAAGAAACTGTGCCTAAAGGTGCCACGGTTTGCCTGGGAACAGTTTCTGGCGGCTGTCATCTCAACCTACTTGTACTGACTCTCAACTCAAGGATTCTGAAGTAGCATCACCCTGAGGGGCTCACCACTGTCGGTTTCCATGTGTCCTCAGCACTGGCATGGTGTCCAATCCATTGCAGGCACCCCCGTATTTGCTAAATTACTATATAAAAGAATGTTGAGCCTGTCAGATTGGCACATTAGCTGTGAGAGCATTTATACAATATGAAAGAATATGTAATTTCTCATTTAAAATTTTTTTACTCTATTATATAGAGTATTTTAAAAAACAATGGAGTGTTATTAAAGCCCAAACTCCCAACCCTAATAGTGGCCAGATTGGCATGTGTAACTGCATCATGTCCCTTCCTGGCTGTGCACTGGATGTTCCTGGAGTCACCCTGTCAGTCTGCTGGTATCTGGTACCCTCAACATTTTATCTCCACTGTTTAAAAACATATGTACTTTCAAGGTTGAGCAGCTGTGCCTTGAGTTGTTTACCTTTCTTCTAAATGTATCTTATCAGTGATTTTGCTGTTTAGAACCTTATGGCCCAGGCAGAACTTGGCTATTTGAATTCAAATCTAGCAAACCCTGCAGGCTTTGGAAATTGTCATTTTGTGATGCTCCTGGCAGATGTTTGAGTTGTAACTTTCCAGGAGGGCAATTTTGTATTAGTCATCTAAAGCCTCAAAAATGTGCCCTGTCCCTTAGTCAGGCATTTCTACCCCTAGGAATTTAAACCATGAGGGGATGAAGGAAAAAAAAAAGCATGTATATAGAAACCAGCTTCAGCCATAGTCTGGCCTCACCACCCCAGTGTGTGAGTGCTCCTGCTGGGAGCCTGGTCTTTCCCACAGGGATCACCAACTTGGCGGGGAGTCTAGTTAGTGGCATGTATCAGAAGGGGGACCAGGGGAGGAGTTGCCTACAGATGCTGAGGGGCTGCTCCCCCACAATATACACCCTAAAGCATCCCTGTGATTTGTCCAGACTATTTTTGTTACGTTGTTTATATGCCTTACACATTGGAAACATGCTCAGCAATAGGATGGATTGTGATATTCACATGTAATGGAGGAACAGTGACGTAGCGGGGACAGATGCTGAGGACTCATCATCCCCAAGCCAGATGACAAGGTGGCATGTGTAGGATAGTCTGAGTTTTGGCGTTGGAGTATGTGTGTGCATGCTTATGTGTGTGGTCAGTCTCATGACACTTCATAGAAAGATGCCAAGATTACACTCCAGACACTAGGTGGATTATTTCTGTGTGGAGCAACTGAAGCGCCGTTGCTCTTTTAAGTTCCCTGAATTCCCAGTATCTGAGAGCACGTAATATGGTTATAGGGTAGGAGGAAATCCCATTCCTGTTCCCAGCGTGGTGTGAACTTGAGTACGTTCTGTGTTCGTTTGGGTTCCTGTTGAGTGGGTGATGCTGCTGGCTCTTGGTGCTTACCTAGTAGAGAAGGCTTGCCAGATATACCCAAACCTGATGGGGTGGTGACGACTGTTCTTAATACCGGAGAATTTCTAGGTAGAATGTGTCGTTTTATAAATTACATGGGTCACGAAGGCCATTTCAGGGCATCCTGACACATTATTGTTCCTGGTTGCTGGAAAGTATTTTGAGTTTTTAAAAGCAAAGTATTTATGTATTTGCATGTGAGTATGCATGTGTGGTGGCATATATGTCACAGTGCATGTGTGGAAGAGAGGCCAACTCCCAAGGGACTGTTTTCTTCTTCCACCCAGAGGGTTCCAGAGATCTAACTCAGGTCGTTAGCCTTGGGTCTTTGTTATTGGTGTCTGGTTTTTTTTTTGAATTGACGATGAGTTTTTTCCGTCTCTAGTTGTATTGAGCAGTCCTATGATACATTCTTCAAGGTTAGAGCTGACTCATTCAGTGGTGGGCGTGTCTGTTTTTGCTAGGCACTGGATAGGCCCCAGTGCCCCAGACTCAGGTGCCCTTGCCCCTAGAATGACACACAGGAGCAACCATTGCTCCGTGGAGCCAGGAGGTCTACTTAGTCATTGGTCGTCACTGGAGGAAGGTAGCAAGCAGCAAATCCTGGCCTCCTGTCCTGTGCTTCCCAACACGTGATGTTACTTTTGAGTGAACACAAACACTGCTGTCTGCTTGTTCAACCTGCTGGATGAGCAGCCACGCCATTACGTCACCTTGCTGACATTTACAGATGACTTATATTAAACTTAGGTGACAATTCCTTGGGCCTCTAGGCTGAAAACTGCTTCTACATTTTTTGGGAAGGGCGCACCTTCTGAGACTGTGAGGGAGAGTGCATGCTTTTGTGAGATCATCTTGGGTAATAAGTTTCCTCATAAATCTAGGATGCATGGGATGTATGCATATTCTGAGTGAGAAATTCCAGCATGCCATCTTCCCACGAGACAAGGGCAGTTGTGCCTCCCCACGACAGTATGTGAAACTGCACTGGCTCTCATGAACTGTGACAGTTTTGAATGTTGGTAGCAGTTGTGACCAATGTGCAATTTGTGGGTCTGCAATATGCACCTACATAGGTTCTGGGATGGCACAGAGCTTCAGCAGTCACAGAAGTCACCTTCCTGGCAAATGCTGGCCTTACATTTCATTTCCTCTTATAGCTAAATAAAAGAAGATAATTTTATGAATTGTGAACTCTGTAGTCCTCTTGGGGGGTTATAGACATAGCCAGGGGCCTCCTGCAAGGTCAACATTTTATCATATATCGTATTTCTGTTCATGCTGGTGTTTCCCACAGCCTACTTCACTCCCTGCTCCTCCTGGAAACAGAGGAGTTAGCTTGCTTCCCTTGGGGGTGTGGTGACTTTCCACAATTTCTCCTTGTGAGATGCAAGGAGTTTGTTATGGCAGGTAGGCAGCCAGCTGTGTTGTATGAGCATGAAGACTCAGACTCGGGACTAAGTTCAGGACGTAGCCAACCCTTTCCTGAAGGCCAGGTTCAATGAAGCTAGAGAGGACTCTGTTCTGGACGTTTCCAGCTCACAACAGTCAAAGCCCTGAACGCTGTCTTTGTTTGTTTTTCGAGACACCGTGAACGCTGTCTCACCGCGTGCCACAGGCTGTGTTGTTGGGGTCAGACTTAAATGCTTACGGGACAATGATGTGGAAGAAGCTACAGAGCTAGGTCTGCCTTTTGTTTTGTGCTTTTGACAGAGTCATCAAAAGCGCTTTTTATGAGATTTTTTTTTAGATTTTGTTGTTGTTGCTGCTGTTATTTGTTTGCTTGGTTTTCTTTTGAGACAGGGCCTCACTCTGTAGCCCAGGCTGGCTTATCCTCAAGTGCTGGGATTGCAGGTTTCAGCCACCTCACCCAGCTTTGCCTGAACTTCCTCCAAGAGGAAAGACAGCAGGGATGCTCTAGGAAGTAAATGGCCTCCGAAATGTGATTTAGACATTAATGACCATCCATTGTCATCTGTGTGTTAAGCTTGGTTCCCCAGGGGTTGGGATCCTCACAGTTCCTTCTGAGCACACACCTAGAATGACCCAAAGACCCTCCACTGAGTCCCATCTCTCAAAGTTCCTCTCTAATCCCCATATGGGGACATAAACTATCAAACCTCAGCTTCCAGGAACTTGCAAATTCTTTTCTGGGTCAGAAATGAAAGACTTTTAATGTAGCTTGTATCATTTTGTTTCATAATTGAGAATTCAGAAAAAATACTTGTTCATTTTATTAGCTGCTGTTTCTCTACTGGGAGTTCTTTGTTTTTATTCTACATCTGTGCATTTTTAGAAATTGACCTGTCTTTTGAGTGTGGTAGATGCACCATTAATCCCAGTTGGACTTGGGAGGCAGAGGCAGGCAGATCAGTGGATCTCTGTGAGTTTGGTTTGCATAGTGAGCTCCAGGTCAGTCAGCACCACATAGTGAGAGTTTGTAGCTTCAAAAATGACACAGGTAATATACTTACTTAATAAAAATTGAGAAAACTTGGGGACCAATTCTTTTAAAGTTTCAGTCTCAACCTTCAGAGGTAACTCCATATGATATTATATTATAAATGATAGATTCGTTTCTGTGCATATTTAGACATTGTACTGACTAGTTTGATGTCACCTTGACTCAAGCTAGAGTTATCAGAGGAGAAAGGAGCCTCAGTTGAGAACCTGTTTCCATAAGATCCGGCTGTAAGGCATTTTCTTAATTAGTGACCAATTGGGGGAGGGCTCAGCCCATTGTGGGTGGTGCCACCCCTGGGCTGGGCAGTTCTGGGTTCTATAAGAAAGCAGCCTGAGTAAGCCATGGGTAGCAAGCCAGTAAGCAGCACCTCTTTATGGCCTTTGCATTGGCTCCTGCCTCCAGGTTCCTGCCTTGGGTGAGTTCCTGTCCTGAATGCTTTTGATGATAAACCGTTATATGGAACTGTGAGTGATTTAAACCCTTTCCTCCCCAAGTTCTTTTGTAATATGACTTAAAATGTAGATTAAATTAATCATCTTCCATGATGCATAATTATGCATAATGTTACATTTACAAAGTCATTTATTTGGCTTATTTGACATATTTCCTTCATACCTTTTTGTGTGTTTGGGAGTTTTTATAACTGCTGGGGATTTTAGCACTGAGGAAGTGAGCTGGGTCTCTCTCACTCTGTGACACATGCCTGTCTCTTGGGGAGAACCAGGCAGTAAGCAAGAATCACATGCCGAGATACCGATGGGTACTCTAAGGGCTCATTGGTGAAGGGTGAGGACTGTGTGGGTGGGCGGCAGGACTTGTGGGAGGTCACTAGGGGCCATTTCTTTCCCTAGGCGATGCCAGAGGGCTTGCTGAGCAAGTGAATGCCAAGTCAGACCTGAGCAATACATAGAACCTATAGAAAGGTCCAGGGAAGGAGGTTCCGTGCAGCAGGAATAACATACACACGGTCCTGAGAGGGACTGGGCCTGGTTGCACATGAGGAACAGAGGGAGCGAGGCCATGGTGACTGAAAGGAGAGAGGCGTGTGTGGAAGGGGATGGGGCCTGCCAGGGTCATGGGAGAGAAAATGGAGTGTGTTTATAAGACTTGGCCCCAGTTTTAAATCCACAGTGACAGGGTCTGATGGCTATTTTTGGATGGTGACCATGGCTGCTCTGTGCAGAATGAGTGTGTAGGGAGCAAGGATGGAGGCGAGCATGAAGGCTGCTTCAGAGACTGGTAACAGCACAAGCAAGAGGCTCGCATGGCTGACTCTGAGGCTAGCAGTGAGCAGAGTGGGCAGCATTTGGTTGCAAAATGAATGAAGCTGTAGCTCCCAGGCAGGCATGCAGAGGAGGTGGAGGCTCCCATGCAGGAAGGGGTGGATCAAGAAGTGCTAGGGCGCTTTCCTTTGCTTTGTTTTGGGGAAGGCTGAGGCAGGATCTTGTTGTATAGCCTCGGCTGAACTGCCTCCTGTCTCAGTCTCCCAGGTGCTGAGATGACAGGCACGCCTGGCCTGTGGTTTTTGCATGTCGCTTTTGGAAAGTGTCTGTACCATTTTTTGATAGTGATAAGACTAGGGGAGAACAAGCTGGGGGACTGTGAATCAAGCATCTGTGTGGGCCGTGAGCTCAAACTGTCTGAGATTGGCAAGAAACAAGTTGTGTTTAAGACAGGAGCTCTGTAGACATCTAGAAAGTCAGAATAATCTAAAACGGAATGCTTACAGGTTTTACTAAAACGAGCATGCGTTCTTAAGAAACTGCAAGAGGTGGCCAGAATGCTTACAGAGGTGGGGCCTTCAATGAGTCTCCAATGATGTGCACTCTGATCTTCTCATAGACAGTGCAGATGCACAGGGAACATCTTTGTCATCTTGTTCAATAGCCCTTGCAGAAAAGTTTCTCAAAATGGCTAGATTTGTTGTTGTTTTGTTGTTGTTATTTTTTGTGTTTTGAGACAGGGTTTGTCTACGGATATCCTAGGGTAGTCCCGGATATCCTAGAACTCCTTATATAGGCAAGACTGGCCTCAAAGTCACAGAGATTCTCCTGCCTCCTGCCTCTGCCTCCCAACTGCTAGGACTAAAGGCATGTGCCACCACACCTGGCACTGAACTGAGCAAATAGTGAATGATCAATAAATGCCTATCAGATTTATCAGAATGATTTGTCATTCTTACTACAACCACCACCACCATCATCATCGTCAAGTCAAAGGCTTTCAAGTAAAGTTGCATCATAATGTGACTCAGGATTCAGACCTTGGAGTCACGGTCCCAAGCCGGGTTCCATTTCTGGCTTTGCTCTTTACAGGTCATGAGACTCTTAACCCTTTTGTTTCCTAATTGAGTAGCACATGAGAGACATCCCCCTGCCCCCAAGCTCTGTGGGGGAACGAGAGACTGTCAGAAATAGCTGGGTTTCAGCCTCTCCTCATTTGCCCAGTGGTGGCTGGCATCGTTCTGACACTGTCTAAACCATCATGGGGCTGCATCACACACCACACACACGATTTATTGTCTCTTAGTGTTTAAATTGTGCGTTCTTACTTCTGATTTAGTATCTTTTTTATGTTTTGCCCATTTCTGTGCTCTTGTACATCAAAACTGTAATATTTGTTGCATGACATTTTCCTTAAGGGGGAAAAAACATCAACGTATTCAGTTTGCTGTGTAAGATGGTTTCGTGAGCTATTTCTGTTAACTGTTGCAGGTGTATGTGCTAGGCTGCAGGAACACAGGAGGGTTGGATTCAGGGGACATGAGCTGGGATCTTATGGACAAGTGACGGAAAAGATCTGGGAAGGATGTCCCCGGTGGAGCAGTGACAGAGGAAGGCAGAGCCCTGTGTGTTTGCTGGACTTGAGCCATGGGCCGTAGAGGAAGGGGAGGAAGAAACATGGAGTTCATGGGTGAAGCTGGTAGGAAATGGCAAAGAACTTGTGCCATGCTCAGATTGTAACTTCCTCAGGGCCAGGGAAGACTGACTGTGTGTGCTGGGGGGAATTGCCCGGGATCATTGCAGCAAGTGAGGGCTGAGAGGGACTCAGCAAGCCTGACCCTGGACATTTGTCTTATTTCTCCAGTACCAGTGTGACAGCAAAGGAGACAGTAATTATGTTGTCCTTAAAATGAGACCTGAGTGGTGGGGAACCATTCGGCATGTAATTGGAGAATCTTGGAGCTTACTTACCCACGATCCTTAGGATGGATTACATAGGGAGTTAAGAGATGAATTAGAACATTTAAGAGTAAGGTTTTTGTTGAACTCCACAGGGACAGGCTATTTCCTATGTCTAGTCTCAAGAAGATTCATACAAAGGACATGGGCCCATATTGTAATATGGCTGCCAAAGTAATAGTATAATAATTTGGGTATAGTTTTATTTTATCTGTTGTTATTCTATAGACTAAAAGAGAATCTTCCAATTTTAATACCCCTAGAGGACAGGACTGTTACTTTGACAGCCATGTTACAGTGTGGGCCGCAAAGTTATAGTTTCCTCCCCAGCCTGTATTTGTTCATGTCCCATGAGTTACCACTGTTGTTGTGTTCTTTTGTACCCCGAAATTGCCAGTGTTACATGTGTTCTATTGAGTTAACTTATTGGATTGGTTTGTTGACAAATTCCTTATTGGATTTGCTGTTCTGTACATTTTTTTCCTTCTGCAAC
>LOEQ01002609.1:107383-117966 GCA_001685075.1 Bramus lutescens | reverse complement strand
CTTGTACTCTATTCTACCTTCCAGTGAGTCAGGAGCACTGCTCTCCCAAGCTTCTAGCTCAGTGTACTTTCTCCTGTCATTCACAAGGGAGTATCTCACTGTGGTGGAGGTAGAAGATGCTTGTGCGCTTGAGACTCCCTGGCTGAGACAGAGCAGGTGTTCTAAATGCTTCCCGTAGTACCATGCCCACAGCACACACGACGCCAGCAAGGTATGGGAACGCAGTCCAGGCACATTGCCTCCTCTGTCTGTCTTCCTCCCCCCGCCCCTCCCAGATAAAAACAGGAGAAACAAACAAACTAGATCAAGTCTATTAGGACCATAGCTGCTGGCTTAAACTTTACTTTTCTCTGTTCGTTTTTCTCATTAGCCTCAGGAGTGAGTCCAAAACCTCATGAACCTGGAGCCAGAATCCGCAGTGCTGAGAGCAAAGCAAGGCAGACTAGGTGTACATACAGAGCCACTATATTCCTGGGAGGGAGCTTGAGGCTTGGGTCACTTTAAGGAATGTACATGAAGGACAAATACCGACTTTCTTCTTTCCATGTTCATACAATAACTTGTCTTAAACAGAAGGGTGTAAGAACATTTGAAAATCTTTTAAGATAATTATATTATTCATAGATATTTGTTTGGTATCCAGAATACTCCATAAATAGGAATCAGTTGCCTGACTTCGAAATTTGGAGTTATTTCATAAGAAATCCCAGATTCCTATCCTATCTTGAAAATCTAATGAATTTGGCAAACCATGCCTGCCAGCTGCTTCCTTTAAACTACCTGCCTGGAGACTGCGGTTCCCACCTGCCTGCCTATATGCTGTCTGCTTTGACCACCAAATACTTGCAATAACCCTATGGCTGCTTCAAGAGGTAGCTGTCTGAACTTTGCAAGTTAGTTACTGAAATACTGTAAGAATTTGTTCTTCTCTGAATGGGAGTGGGGGTGGGGGTGGTCACAGGTCACAGAGTAAATTCTAATGTGATTGCTTCTTGCAGAAATGAGGAGAGGGATGTTTCTTCACATTATTTTTATCTGGGAAAGCATTGGAAGGTTCTAGGCATGCTATAATTCTGATCCTTGCAAGTCTGGGTTGCATGGGAAGTTGAGTGTCTTGTTAGCATCTTGTTGATAGTGTCCACACAACTTGATCCCAGTGTTCTAAGTGAGCGTGAAGACTGTTTTAAGTTGGGCAGGCCTTGTTGATGCCACACTGGTTCCCCTCTGCTGGATCACCTCGTCCTGAGGCACAGGAGTCCACAGGAGGTGGCTTCCCCTGTGCTAGGTCTGTGCCAGCCAGCTACCCAGCCTTCAGCACTGCCTGCTCCTGTTGGCGGGAATGGAGCTTTGCGGCTGAGCTTTCAGAGTCTGCTGGGCCCGGTAAACAGAACTTGCCTCTGGGCTACATAGTTGGAAGCTGAAGCCAGAGGGATTAAGTAATTTGCCCTCAGTCACACTGGTAATTAGTAATGGAGCCAAGATTAGAGTCCCTGTCTGGCAGCACCTGGTCCTGAGCCTTTCCTTGGCCACCTCCTCCCAGCCCCTCTCATCCTTTTCTTCATGGCATGGCAGTGGAACCTGAGTTTTCCCTTCTAGAATAACCATAAGCTGGTAGTGAGGCATTCTCCCAACATATGTTGAACCATTTGGCGGGTATAGTTTGTGATGATTTGAGCCATTCTGGCATAGCTATGTAATTCTGTAACCTCAGCAGCTGGGTGCTCTGGACATTCCATGAATACATTTTCATGCTAATAAGCGTGCTCGGTGACATTGGAGTTGACAGAGAACTTGTTCACTCATCTAGAAAATAGCCAAACAGGTTAGAAGCCTGTGCTTGTACCTCGAATGTACTTGGGTTATGATTATGTAAGGTATCTGAGATTCATCTGCGTGTTTTTCACTGTGTTCAGCTATAGCCAAGGAGAGTGTTCTTTTTGATGTCAGTGACAAACGTGTTCTCTCTCAGGCTTTGGTCACCAAGAAGCTGAATCTTTTCTCTAGCAGGTCTCCATCTCTCATCCAACTTCTATTTTTGTTTACTTGGTGTTTTAGCTATTTTAATATGGGCGGGGGTGGGGGGGTGGCTCGGCGGAAAATCAGGGTTCTTATCTCAGCACCCACCACTATCATGTGACTTAAAACTGTCCTGCAGTTGTAGGTCCTGGAGGACTGGCACCCTCTCCTGGCATCCTCAGGCAGCCACGTGCCTGTGGGAACACACACACACACACACACACACACACACTCTATCTCTCACACACTCACATGCACAATAATAATAATAATAAAATAAATCTTTTAAAATGTAACATCAGTCTAATACCTTTTTAGCGCTGTTTTTTGCTTCCCATTGCTGTATTTGTGACATGAGCTCCTTGTTCTTATGGCTGTCCCCTTTGCTCACAGAAAACGTTGT
Organism: Bramus lutescens; assembly: GCA_001685075.1. NCBI lineage: Eukaryota > Metazoa > Chordata > Mammalia > Rodentia > Cricetidae > Bramus > Bramus lutescens. The sequence goes on along the minus strand of LOEQ01002609.1, from coordinate 115,547 downwards.
GACATTTTTGGTTTTCCTTTTGTGTTAACTTTCTAATAAAAAAGAATAAATGTTGCAAATAAAAAGCACCACACACTGAAACGAACCAAAGTCTATAGAACTTACAGAAGTCTCAGTGAACTTCTGTACAGTTAGGGAACGCAATACCCTAGTTTAGAGGAATTTGCAACATCATATTGCTGCTTTATTCACTGCAGCAAAAATTGCAGTCATCCTAGCTGTACATCAGCAGATAAACTGGTGATGAAAACTTGGGGTGCCCGAGTGTGTGTGCGTGCGTGTGTGTGTAATGAATACCATTCAGTTGTAAAGAAAAATGTAATCTTTAGAATTTTGCTGCTTTCCATGTTGGCCTTGTTTCTTTTGGAATAATTTTTGTTTTCCCATTATCCTGAGCCTCTTTCACAGTTTAGACATTGTTCATATGTTTTAGGTTCTTGAATTTTTATGCATTGTAAAGCTGGGTGGGCACTGTTAGGTCTGACCAGACATCGGTGCAGTGGAAGGTCTTGTCGGCTGTCAGATAAGTCTGTTGGAAAATGGGAAGGAGCATAGCTACTCCAGTGAACCAGCTGTAGAATCAGCCGTGTCTGTGCGAGCTGCCCTGGCTCTCCCTGGACAGTGTTCTGTGTTTTGTAGGAGGAGGCTTCTGTTTGTCATGTGGAGTGGAAGCACACTAGTGCTCAACTAAAACAGATCTTTGAATCCTTTAGTTTGTACCTCTGATCTCGTTGCCTGCTTCTTCGTGCACCCAGGGATGCGTTGTGTAGCCACTAAGACTAGGAGTCACTCTTGTTTCCTCTTTCCCCCACCCCCCACACAATACAAAAAACATATAGCCTGACCACAAGTTTTGCACATTTCAACTGCTTTGCATGTGCTTATAATTACTTGCTTCTCATAATGAACTTATTAGGAAAATGCATTTGCACCTCAGCTTTGCAGAGGGGTGCCTAGGCACAGATCGGTTGGAGTCCCTTTGAGTATATTTGGGGCAGCACAGTAAGTGGGATATCTAGGGCTCAGATCTAGGCTGTGTTAACATCAGTCAGTGCATTGGTTAGCTTTCCTCTGATAGCAGTGTTGGGGTGAAATGTGGAGATACACGTGTGTTCAGGGTAATCTTGAATGGGAAGCCTGTTGTGGGGCTGCTGTCTGTGGCAAGCACCTGAAAGCAGCATCTACAAGCAGCTTTTGATGTCTGAGAGTCAGAGCAGCCTAGCCTGGCTTCTCCACCCAGGAGCACACAGCACGCTTCAATGTATGTCCTGACAGCTTCTGGTGTTGTGCACCCAGAGGGAGGTGTGTCTTCTGAGCCATTTGGACAGCCCGTGTTCCTCTCTCATCCTAGGACTGACGGCACAGCACAGACGATGGGTGTTTACTCCTGGTGGAAGCAGCCGTCCTGGATGGTGGGCAGTCAGAGGAGAATGACTCCAAACTTGCCATGGCTCCTGTCGGCACTCATGCTTCTGCATCTGACCCTGCAAGCAAGTAGTCTGAAGAGGGGTGAGTACGGAGGCCTTACAGCAAATGAGCAAGCTGGTTTACTTTCCACTATAAACTAGTCCTGTTTCTCTACTGACCTCCAGGGTTTTACGGGCTAAAACCCATTTCTTGGCAGTCTTTTTCCTATGTGTTTTTAGTTTCTTTTTAAAAGTCTCTTTATCAAAGGCAGATCAAAATATTCTTTTACCCTATACAAATAATAATGCATCATTTTCACACAATGATATGCATTCCTTTAGGATACAGTTCTCTGAGTTTTGACAATGTGCAGTTGCTAAGCCAGGCACCATCAAGATCTGGCTGTGTTCCAGAGCACAGAAAATGCCCACTGTGTCCCGGTAGCCAGCCCTTCCCGCCCCGCCCAGCCAGCACTGCTGCTCTCTGTCCCAAGTGTTGTCATTGGAGAAGGTTTTCTAAGCAGAATCGAAACTCTTTTTGTGTGTTTCTTGTGTCTTATTTAAAACGTTTTTAGGAATGTTTATGCGGATACCGCTTGGCTCACTTCTGTGAAGGATGCTACTATTCTGCTGCCCATCAACTTTATTTTTATAATGTTTACATAATTAAAAAGACCTCCTCCCGAAGATTATGAAATAAATAATGTGATTGTGGTAACTGCTGGTTACTACTGTGCACATTTCTAAGGTGTTTCTGATTTTTATGTTAATTTATAATGTATGACAGCACTGAGTATCATGCCTGTAATACATAAAGATAATAAGCCTTTTCATAGACATTATGGAGTGTGAGATAAGTGTTCATACTGTTTTTTTCTCCTTGTTTTCCTCTTCCCTTTCTTGTGTTTCTCTTTCCATCCACCCCCTCACCTTCTATCTTTCCCTTTCCCCCACTTCCCCCACTTCCCCCACTTTCTCTTTTTTCATACCCTTTCCCATCTTCTATGCCCCTTTCCTTTCTTTTCAGCTCCATTCCAGGGTGGCTTTTCATTGTGTGGTTCCTATGCCCGTGCACATGTATTCCATCATGCGGTGTCATTGTGTGGGTGTGGATACAGACTCTTAGGACTGTAATCTTCTGAGCTGTTCCTTTCACACTGGTTAGGCCCACACACGAGAGAATATTTTCTATAGGCTGGTGTGAGTTCATTGTGTTTGAATGTAATTTACAATAGTGATTGATTGTTGGTTCCCGTGGGGGGCAGTCTGCTACAAACAGTGAGGCAGCCCCAGCTAGGTAGATTTGTAGATGTGGTATATACAGCTAGAGCTTTCCTGGAATAATTCTCTTCTCTGGAAGGGAAGGGTTTGCTTATAGTCTGACCCCACTACTACTGCTCTACTACTTGGCTTTTATTAGTCACCTTTGAATTTCAGAAACAAAGCACATCCCCACTCCTCACACACATACAGTTTCTTAGTTGACTACAGTTCTTTGTCCAGGGCTGAAACCTCATGAGCTGTTGCTCTTACATGTTAGCATGCCTATTGGTGTCTTCCTTGCTCAGGTCATGATTAAGCAGCTATGTTGATGAGAACTCATGGGTGTAGCTTCTGCCATCTCTAGGAGAAATAGTGTCACAGAGAACCCGTTGCTCTGATTTTAAAGTCTTCCCAGCCCTTCTTCTGCAATAGTCCCTGAGCCTTAGGTGTAGGAGTTGTTTTGTAGATGCACCCATTAACACTGGGTTTCCCAGCTCTTCATGTAGATCAGTTGCAGTTCTCTGTGATGGTCTCCAACTGTGAGAAAGAGAGGTTTCCCTGATGAGGGCAAGAACTAACTACGCTTCTCTGTGAGCCTAAGGATGCATGTTTACAGTGTGGTTAAGGATTGTGCTGGTTTAGTGAAGTGGCTGTTGGTTGTCCTACAGGATCCATGATTCAGTAGCCCCAAGTAGTTGGCTAGCTTTCCAGCGGCAGGCGTGATTTTCCTTTGGTTGAGTGGGTTTTAAGTCCAACTAGAGAGTTTTTGGTTCCTGCCAACATATCAGAGTGGGAGAAATAGCTTAATTTGGGGAAGAGCATACCAACGGACTAACCAGAGCAATTGGTCAGCCCTGAAAACGCACGTAAAGGTAGCATTACATGAACTGAGCAGGTTGCACTTAATGACTCAAGAATATATAGCCAGGTGGTGATGCATGCCTTTAATCCTGGCACTTTGGAGGCAGAGGCAGGTGGATCTCTGTGAGTTCGAGGCCAGCCTGGTCTACAGAGAAAGTTCCAGGACAGGCTCCAGAACTACACAGAAAAACCCTGTCTCAATAAACAACACACACACACACACACACACACACACACACACACACACGTATGTATATATGTATATATATACATACATACACACATATACACATATACATACACACATATAAGTATATGTAACATACATATGTAGCATACAAATATATGTAACAGCAACTAGCAACATTTGAAGAGAGAAGGGACATAAATTTGAAAGAGAACGAGGGGAGTATACATGGGAAGGTTTAGAGGGTGGATAGGAAACGGGGTAGTGATGTAGTTGTATTATAATCCTAAGAAATTTAAAAATATATTCATTAAAAAACCCATGGAAAACAGAGTTAGGAAAACAGCTCTAAAGTAGCAGCCAATGAGTGGGGTCCTTTCTTCATTGAGAGGGTGGTCCTCTGTGGCCCCAGTGCTTGTCTCGCCACCAAGACACTGACCCTCAAAGTACCTCAGAGGTCCCCATGTGTTCTGTGGTGTGTATATACCTGTCTGTTGCTTTTCCTCCTTTAGGAGCAATTCAGAATCTGAAATGCACAACCAACAATATGCAAGTGTGGGACTGCACATGGACAGAGCCCCTTGGGGTCAGCTCTGGAACCTTTAAAGAAGTTTGCATTAGAGACAGGTAATGAAATCCTGGGGTTCGCCCAAAGCCGTAATCCAGAGCGTCCTTCTTGGTTACTATAGAGTGTGCCGGTTTTGTTCCCGAGTGTCCAAAGGAGGTGCTCACTCGGTCTTCTCTTTCTTAAAAATTCTGTTTTATATTAGCCTGGATGGAAACAAAGTCTTCTAGCCACAGGTTTGTTTCTTCTGTTGTACGCAGAGTGAAAGTGGAATACCGCCCACAGTGTACTGATCTGGTCAGGGGGCCTTGCGGGTCTAGCCAAACCATTGTCTGCCTCTGTCAGATTGAAGTCTGTGTCTCACAGAAAATGCCTGCGATAGTGACAACCACTCCACACACAGGTGTTGACTCTCGGGGAAGTGGTCTGGATGTGGCAGTTCAGGGCCAGCACAGCCATTGATGGGCCTGTCCTTGTCATCTGGTTCCTTTGGCATCTTTTGCCTGGAATCTCATGGTTCAAGTTGATTCATGAGGAGTAGCCCTGCATTTGAAGAAGCGAGCAGGGCAAGGAGAATGATTTTCTATTTAGAAGACTCCTAAGAAGTCCAACAGAACCCCTAGGCTGACACTGGCCAGATCGTGCCAGATGCTAATAAGTCCGGCTCCTCAAGAGTCTTGGAGATAAATTCGCCTAGCCGGGAGGCAATGTCTAGTAAGCAACGGGTCCGTGTTATCAAGGAGGAGACTGAAATGGGCCTTGGGAGGATGGACAAAGCACTCAGCATCACCTTAGAGCTCAAGTAAATCTTGGATGGGCATGACACAATTCTTCCCAGAGTGGAGGCCTACACAGCTTCTCTCCCTTTTCCCTAATCCCAGCAGGACAATGCATTGCTAATCAAAGCAAGGTTTTCCCCAAGTCCCAGTTTGCTAACAAGCGGTCCTGATATAAACAGACATAACGTGTTTAAACACAGTCTGCTAGTCCCCTTCAGGGTACATTTTCCAAGTATTATTGTAAGCACTGGGATGATTTATCAGTTAAGAGGAGTTGACAGTCTTCAAACCTGTATGTTTTGCTCATGAAAATGAAGGGCTCTTTTCTGCTTACGTTCTGGCTTAGCTGGGATTTCCACCCCAAACCCCTTTGTGTTTGGAGGTCGTTGGAAGGGAAGAGAAGGGACATGGCCTGTGGTGGCTTTTGGAACTTTCTTCCTGAAGTGGGTAACCGTTGACCGCTTCAGGTTTTTCTGGCCACATAAAGTCATGTGGTGGCCATTTCTTGTTCTCAGAGGGGCAGAGGGTAGTCTTAGCTTGAGTTCTGGGGAGGGGATCCTGGAACTCTGGGTGGGTAATGGATGACGGCTGGTTGCCATGTGGCACACTGGGAAGAAACTTAAGTCCTGCTCACCAGGGCCTCACAATGAGGCCCCACAGTACCTGTGAGCGGCTGGCCGCCTGAAGTGCAAGGTGACTTACAAAGGAGCGGAGACTGTGGAGTGTGGCAGAAGACACAAGCGCCATCTCCTTTGTGACCAGAGAGCAAGACTTTGTACCCAAGATGAATCAATGAAATGGTGTGGTTTGGAGAATTCCGATGGTTTCAGGTTGTAAATTAAAGAAGCGAGCCTGGAGGGTCAAGTCCAAAGTCCTAAGCAAATGTTGAGCGAGAGTCATGCTCAGCCCTGGAGGAGGGCTACGGTGCAAGAGGCCAAGTTCTTAGTGGTGAAAATAAGACTGGGAATACGGCCCACAGGGAAGCAAAGGGCTGTGAATCAGAGAGGAGAATCGCAGTGGTGTGCGAGACTCTTTGGTCCAGAAGGGACTGGAAGCCCTTCCCATGCCAAATGATGAAGTTTTGTTAAAAAAAACCATAAGTCCAGGCAGCACAGTGAGGAAGAAGAGAAGGTATGTGCAAAGGGACCACTGTGTCTAGTTTGACATCTTCCACCGGCCTCTGCTGAGCCTGCCTCTAGCATGAGGCGCTGGGTGTTGATGTTCTGTGCTGAAGGGAGCAGCCTGTGGAGCTGAGGATGCTCTGGCCAGGTTGAGGCGGGATCGGAACAGTGCTAGACCTCTGCTTGTTCCATACTTTCTGGCAGTCTGGTTACTCCCTGACCCCCATCATTACCATTGGCTCCTCTTTGTTCGGTCTCAGCATATAGTACATACCAACCAACAACCTGACGTTACACAAAGGCGTACGGCATTTGCTAGCGCTTACTATGTTAAGTCAGGCTTTTATGAGCATGGTGCTCTTTTAATATGCTATTTAAAGTTCTGTTTCTTTCATTACAGGCTCCGTTCTTGTTATCAATTAGAGACAACAAACATTAAAATTGCAGCCCTTTCACCTGGTGACCATGAAGTAACAGTAAATTACCTGAATGGCTTCCAAAGTAATTTCACCCTGAATGAAAAAGATGTTTGTAAGTATTTAAAAGATAATTTTGCTTTATTCATTGTTAACATTGGCAATTGCTTTTTGTTTTTGAGACAAGAACTTGCCATGTAGCTCAGGCTGGCCTTGAGTTTAGGATTTCCAGCCTTAGGTTCAGAGGATTCAGATTAGATGTGCACGTCCCCAAGCCGCCTAGCAGTTAATTGTGAATGGAGCAAAATCACCGTTAGTACCATGGTGCTGGGGAACTGCGAACCTATGATTATTTTAATTTCATTTATGTTACTACTTTCATTCACTTAGCGTCCTTGCTGAGGAAGGAAGCAAATGTGTCCTCCAGTCAAAGCAGATGAAGTTGAGGTCCCCTCTCACGTGGTTACTAGCATAGCGCCCTTCGCCTCCGTTCCTTTGTTCTCTGACTGTAGCCTGACTGCCCCAGAGGTGACCCCTCCCACTGTTCACTCACACTCGGGCATGCTGCTGTTCTTTGTGGCCATTTCCCTCAATTGAATTCACGGTCCAGTGTGTAGTTAGATGTTTACCTTGTGTCTTCTCCACAGGAAGTGTGTTCTTTGAAGGAAAGGGGCAGGGACTTTGTGTTCTGCTATGTGGACAGGCATTTGGCCAGAGTCTCCTAAGTGAACATCTAGGACCTTGGCCACCAGTATACAGGAAGGACAGAGGCAACTCAGGGAGACAGAGATGGAACTTGACGTTCACGGGCGTCTCACATGGTGGCGAAGAGGTTTCTTAGTGTGTGACCCGTGATAGGATGGCGTCATAATAACGTGATGAACCTTATAAGGTTATTAACTTATAGGCAAGGGAAAGACAAGGAAGTTAGCTCTGATTCGTCCACTTCCATGGAGTGGTTATGTCTTGGCAAGATCTATGTCAGCCTAGGTGTTTGAAAGAATAATAACAAAGAGACTGTCCAGACACAGTCTTTCCTGGCTGGATGAAGGAGGTAAAGAACTGGCCATACAGACCTGACAATTTGAGTTCAGTCTCCTTAGCTCATCACGGTGGAAGGAGGGAATAGATTCCACAAGCTATCCTCTGACCTGCACACTTGTGCTGATCTCTGTGGGGGGGGGTGGTCTCTAGCTGGGTCATTTTGTCAATTTAAATTCCTTTCTGTATGGATACTTATGATTTTTTTGAGCGCAAGTTAAAATTGTCCTCAGATGTCTGTTTTAGTTCAAAAGACAGGCAGATTGTAGCTCATGGGGCTCCTGGGCAGCTCGCTCTGCTATTATGCAGAGAAGGGAAGTTACAGTGGGTTTTTGTCTCTTAAATCCTTTCATTTGTAATCATGGCCTTCACCATCTCTCAGTGGAAACAGGGATGGTGACCTGTGTTTTGCAGTCACGCAACTGCTAAAGAGTAAATTACATGGGTTTCTGAAGAAAGGAAGGATCTTTTCTTCCTTCCTTCCTTCCTTCCTTCCTTCCTTTCTCTTTCTTTCTTTCTTTCTTT
>LOEQ01002609.1:71066-83830 GCA_001685075.1 Bramus lutescens | reverse complement strand
TGCAGACATACACACAGACAGAATATTGTATACATAATAAATAAATATTAAAAAGAAATGCTGAGCGACCGCTACTCTCAGCCTAAAATTCTGCACCCAGCCTCTCTGTCAGGCAGTAGCAGGGTAGGATGAAGGTTCTCTAGGCTTGCAAGGTTGCAAGTGTTTCCTTCCCCTGTACTGCCTTTCTCTGGAATCTGCTAGAAGGAAGAATGCCTCACTGACTGGAAGAGAAGTGAGGAACAGCCAGAAAGGAGCTGGAGAGTGGAGTAGGGTCAGTGGAAAGGGCAGCATGGGCCACAGGGGCTTGAGGAGCAGCCCCCGCTGGGAGGAAGCGGGAGTGTGTGGGGCCGAGGGTTGGTTACTTCTGTACATGGAAAATGTACTGAGCATTTGCTGAAGCGTATGGAAAGAACTAAGAAATTAGTACATAGAAATTTTAAGACAATTAAGCAAAAGAGGGGCAGAAAACAATTACAATAGGAAAGCAAAAATGCAAATATACCAAGTAGCTTTTTTTTGTAATCAATGACTGGTCTTTCTGTGATTGTAGCAATGTGAGCATTGAATTCTCTCACCCAGTGTGGTGATGCTTCTCTGTGAATGTGGTAGGGGAGGGGCAAGGATAGTTAGTCTAAAGGAGCTAATCCTCCTCCATCCTTTCTGAACAAACACAGGCCAAGAGCTGGCCGCCTGAGCTTGCGGTTGTGAAACTCTTACAGAAAGGCTCCCTGATTTCTAAGTGGCTGTGGAGGCGAGGGGTCAGAAGGACGCCGGTTCGTTTCTTCAGTCAGTCACTGTTTGTTACTGCTTGGCTGTTTCAGCTCTCGCCTTACAATATTTTGGTTGAGACTTTCATGAATGAAACAGTTAAACAATCTTTACCCTTCCCTTTGAAGTGACCCCAAAGCATCTCATAGCGGCTTATTGTTGAGAATTCCCACTGCTTGTATCCTTTCCTAAGGACTGAGGTCATGTGTACTGCCTTCACCTTTGCCCTGCCCAGTCTCTGCCACTGCTTTCAAAGGGCCTGTATTGAGTGCCTTTGAGTTTCAGGGCTTTCCCTTAGTCACAGACTGAAGTGACTGAAGTGACTTTCACAGATTGCCTGCCCTATGCCAGGCATTGTTCTAAAGAGGACGCCTGGAAACTTGACCGGTCGCTGGGAGCCAAGCCAAGTTGTGCCCTTGCAGAGTCAGAGAAGCCTGAGTTTAGAGAAGTTTAGATGGTGTGTCTGGCAGGAATAGAACTGAAGGTGACCCCAGATCCTTGTCTGGGTGTGGCCAGAAGTCATACTTGTTTTCCAAAGGGTGCCTGGTTGCATGTCCGAGTGTTTAAAGTGACCTTAGAATGAGTGAGACTATTCTTCGCTTTAGGTCATTCTGACATCAAGCTAAAGAATATCACTGACATATCCCAGAAGACATTGAGGATTGCCGATCTTCAGGGGAAAACCAGTTATCACCTGGTCCTGCGAGCCTACACACATGGCGGCCTGGGTCCAGAGAAAAGCATGTTTGTGGTGACCAAGGAAAACTGTAAGTTCAACAATGCCCTAAAAACACCTTCCCCCTTGAAGTGATGCTGTCTCTAGCGTCTGGGGGCTGCCCAGGCATCTTTGTTCCAAGCCCTGAGGCAGTGGTTCTCAGCTTTCCTGGTGCTGTGACCCTTTAACACAGTTCTTCGTGCTGTGATGACCCCTAACCATAAAATTATTTTCATTACTACCTCATAACTATAACTTTGCTACTGTTGTGAATTATAATGTAAATATGTTTTGGAGATCAAAGTTTGCCAGAGGGGTTGTGACCCTCAGGTTGAGAATCACTGTTCTAAGGCTTTGTTTTTTTATGTCAGAAGGGGGAGAGCGTTAAAAGTCACGAGAGAACTTTTTGTTTTGTTTCTTGTCAGTTTGAATAAACTATTTCCCAATGAGTATGCAAGAAATTAATTAATCTAGGGCAGCACCCAAAATCTAGAATTCTAAATGCATAGTGGATTTTTTTTTCTAAATCCAGTTTAAATATTTTCCCCAGCTAGTTTGATTTTAATATGTCTAGGGAAGTGTGTAAGAAACATTCATTAAAGGTTAGTAAAACACCACACTTGTGAGTCTGAGATGGCACTCAACAAGTAACCCTTGCTGTCCTTCACCATGAGAGAGCTTCTGGTTCAACTTGTTCTTCCCCTCTGCCAGGATGGAGTTCACATCCAGGTCTGAAGTACAGCGCCATGATGCTGTGGTGCACTGAAGTGGTGTTTCAGTGAGAGGTGGATTTACCCCCTTGAAGACACCTTGCCAATGCCTGGTGGTATTTTTGACGGTAACTAGAGTGCTGCTGGCATCTCCTGGGTAGAGACCAGGATGTGGCTAAGCCTCCCGCCACAGCCAGGACAGCCCTTCCCACCCCTCCTCACACCAGAAACATCTGGCCTTGTGTCACCAATGACAGGATTGAGGAATTCTGCCCTGTTTTTCAGTGTCCCTGGATTGGTTAGAATTTTTTTTGTCTCTTCAAATAATACATTTAAGTGTATCCTAATTTAAGTTTATTCTGCGCCCAGTACTTCCAGGGGTGATTTCCAATATTTATAACTGCTTCCTTTCAGCTGTGGGATTAATTATCGCCATCCTCATCCCAGTGGCCGTGGCTGTCATTGTTGGCGTGGTGACAAGCATCCTTTGCTATCGGAAGCGAGAATGGTAATGGAGCATCTTACATTCACCCATTTGTTTGTTTGCCAGCTTCATTATTCAGTCATGTTGCACAGATTCATCAAATATGCTCCTTTTAGTTAGAACGTCAACTTCAATATCAAGTAAGAATATAACATTTGATTGAAAATATTTAAGAGCTCATAGAGTAAAAGGGTTCATCCCCCCCACTGTCTTTACTAATAATTTATAGTAATGGCAGATTTGCTTATTTGCTTTAAAGATACTTTCACACAGAAATTGACAGTGGCTATCTGCAGGATTCGATGGACCCTAATGATTGAGATGGCACAGGTCCTGATGACCCGTTAGAATTGGTTCTTTTGTTTCCTTACGTTTCACGTATGAATGCCCCTTCCATGAGAAAGTGCTTATGGCCGTGAGGAAAGCCAGCCTGGGCTTCAGAATTTCACAGCGCAGTGAGAGAAGGACCAGGCAAGCACGGACGGCTGTAAACTCGTGCTTTCCAGAGTGTGAGTGGGCACCCAAGGAGAGAGGAACGGGGAGCCGGCCAAGGAAGAGGACAAGAGGTGAAAGAGCCTTCTAGAGAGAGTGGTTTCTTTGAGGCTCTGAAACTGGAGCCTCTGGATCGTTGGGTGACTGTGAGACAGGTGCAGGGTGAGGCTGAAATGGATGGAGGCTCAGAGGGAGGCAGCACGCACTGGGTTGGCTCCCGGGAGCCGTCCTNCACTACATCCGACCAGAGGCTGCAGCCAGCACAGAAAGGGCTTCGCTTTCTTTAGAACGCCATTGTTTAGGATGGAGGGCACGTGTCCTGACTGTCCTCTCTTCCAAATGAAAACAGCAATACTTGCAAATAGAATAACTATTTTGGCAATTAATTCCAACTTTACAACAAAATTTCAGTTAAAAATAAATAAATAAAGGCACCTGAAAGCTGGAACATTCAGACTGGTGTCCTCATAGTCTTCAGGAATTCCAAATGATGGAGTTCTTTGTAGTTCTAAGTGTAAAAATATAGGATGTGGAGCAAACCTCATTTTCCCTGATGTTGAGTTTTATCTTTTTTATTTTTCTTTAGCTCAGCAGGCAATGTCCCTGTCATGTCTGTCACCTTTAATACTTTCTGTTATCTTTTTAATTTGGTATAGGTGACTCATGGCTGTAATCCCAGGACTAGGGGATGCTGAGGTAGGGGGAGTACCACAAATTCAAGGCCAGCTTGGGCTCCCTGAGGCTCTACCTCCAAAAACAAGCAAGCAAACAAATAAAAACAAAAACAAAAAATGAAAATAGAATTAATGCTTTAAAAATGCAAGCGCTCACTGTGTTTACCCACCTTAGCAGAGCGCTTCCCTGCCAGTCTAGGCCCTGTGCTGAGGAGAGGCCTGCTTAGCAGACAGGCCCCTTGAGTCACCGGCCCTGCTTCATCCAGTTTGCAGTGAAAACTTGGCAGTGAGACACAATCACAGCCATCGCTGTAAATTATTTACTTTTACCTCCTTGACCCAATAAGGTCTTGTAGCTCGAGCATGGTCCATCTTGTGGTCCACAGTGTGCACACTGGAGCCCTGTGTTGGATCGCTAGCAAGTGGCCCATGGTAGAGAGCCTCCATCTGTGTCTCAGGCACTCTTTGGCATGGTCATGAAAACAAATCTCCAGCCAAGCCAAATGACTTCTTCATTCTGTAGCACGGTCGCCTTCTGATAGTTACTAAACCTGTTTCGTTCTTTCTTTGAAGGATTAAGGAAACGTTCTACCCTGATATTCCCAACCCAGAGAACTGTAAAGCATTACAGTTTCAGAAGAGCCTCTGCGAGGTAACCCTTTGTTCCATGTGTTTGTGTTTGGGGACCCGAGGGCTCCTTCTTTTGTGAGAAGCTTGTGATGTCAGCCTGAGAGAGAAGTATGAGGAAGGTAGCATGTTTTAGCATCTGTTGAATGTCCAGAGTTCGTCATCTTCAGTGTTTATAACACACTTTTTTTTTTTAACCACTATGAATAGTAAGGAAAATATTGACATGGAGGGGAGAGAAGAAGTAGCTTTGCTCTGGATGTGAACTCCAGAGCTGCTGAGGCCAGTGTTTATAAACAGATGTGAAGGGGGAAAAAAAGTAAAATGCAAATCTTTCTGTCAGAGGAGCCCCGCTGAAGCATGCCATATTGTCTTAACCACTGTTCCAAATTTATTTCCAGGGAAGCAACACTCTCAAAACATTGGAAATGAACCCCTGTACTCCAAATAATGTCGAAGTTCTAGAATCTCGATCAATAGTTCCTAAAATAGAAGATACAGAAATAATCTCCCCCATGGCCGAGCATCCTGCAGAGAGCTCTGAGGCAGACCCCGAGAACCATGTGGTTGTGTCTTACTGCCCACCCATCATTGAGGAGGAAATAGCAAACCCCACAGCAGACGAAGCGGGAGGGACTTCCCAGGTCGTGTACATTGATGTTCAGTCCATGTACCAGCCTCAAGCCAAGCCAGAGGAAGAACAGGACAGTGACCCCGCGGTGGCAGCTGGCTATAAGCCGCAGATGCGCCTCCCCATTAACTCTGCTGTGGAGGACACAGCAGTGGAAGACGAAGCCGATAAGGCTGCGGGTTACAGACCTCAGGCCAATGTGAATACTTGGAATTTGGTCTCTCCAGATTCCCCAAGGTCCACAGACAGCAACAGTGAAATTGTCTCTTTTGGAAGTCCATGCTCCATCAATTCCAGGCAGTTTTTGATTCCTCCTAAAGATGATGACTCTCCTAAATCTAACGGAGGCGGGTGGTCCTTCACAAACTTTTTCCAGAACAAACCAAACGACTAACCCGGCACCCTTTGCCCTTGCAGTCTGCCATCTCAACGTCCCGGCAGTAGCTGGGGCATTCATTCCTGGAGGGACTCAGCGAAGGTGGAGAGCTTCCCTCCGGGCAAGTGACACTAGAAGCATTAATGTGCTTTTAATGTACCCTAAAAGCCCAAGTCCAGTGACTTGGAAACCTCAGCCACAGAAACTCAAGATTTGAAGCTGTTTTTGATTGAGCCAAAGAATCCTCTAGAAGGATTTCACGACTAACTCTGCCTAGTTCATATATGCAAAACAAATCTCAGCAACTGTCTGTTGTTACTGGTTTTCTCATCTTTGTATGTTATGGAATTCCAAGTGGATTTACAGGCCAGGAAGAAAAATGTACAAGTCAAAATAATGCTACTTTGCCTGACCTTTACTGCGGTCTAGAGGAAAACCAAGCACAGATTTTAAAACTTTTATGATGTCTCTATCCTCAGCATTTACAAAAGCGAGTCTAGTTTTTAATGCAGCAGCCACTATCTGGTGTTCTGTTTGGTAGAGTGTGCTGATGTCTGTGCCTATCTGGTATTCCAGTTGACGGAGTGTGCTGATTTCTCTGCCTACTGTATAACGGTTATCAAACAGTTGTCTCAGGGGTACAAACTTGGAAAAACAAGTGTGACACTGACCAGCCTGAATCAGAATCACACCGTCTTGCTTTAGCGGGGGTGTGAAAACCTTTTCCCTGTCTCGTAGCTGGCACGCTAGCCTCCGTTGGGCGGCCATTGTCCTCATGTTGGAAATTTCTAGAACTGTCTCCAAATTTTCTCTGCGTTTTTGTTTTGTGTTAAGGTGTCTGCTTTGTAAGAAGAAAGTCAACATTATTCACGAGTATATAGTTGTGATGAGTTACTATGTAAGATGACTACTAAGAACTAGATACTGGTGTATGCTGGCCCCAAGCTCTGATAAGGCTCCGTTCCCCTGAGGAGGTTTGCCATCCACCTGACCAGTAGCGAATGATGATCTTTGGGGTCTCTCAGTAGCTTTCTCCTGCTTATGAGCCCCAGCCCCTCCTCCCTCAGGCAATTAGTGGTCCAGACTCTCAGACCCAATCTTCAAATCCGTAAACTTAAACCTAAAGGGAGATCATTTCGTAACGCTTACAGAATTGGTGGGTAGTGGCCTGTCGTTGCTCTGTGAGCCATGGAGAGCCAGGTCTGAGCACAGCACCCTCCATCTATCCTGGTTTCTCATCAGCAATGTGTACAGTGAATGAGGGTCTCAGAAAAGCAAAGTAAAAACCTAAATGTATGTTGTGTGTTTGTATATGCTGTTTGAAACACCTGAGTAGATGACCTTTGTTTTGTATCATCTGAAGTCCCCCAAATTGTGCAGATAGTGAATTCGATTTTTAGTTCCTATTTAGTGTCTTTTTACTTTTACTTCTCCCTCCCTCCCTCCCTTCCTTCCTTCCTGTTTCCTTTTTTGAGACAGGGTCTCATTATGTAGCTCTAGCCATCTAAGAACTCACTTTGTAGACCTGACTGGCCCCAAACTCACAGAGGTCCACCTGCCTCTGCTTCCTGGGCGCTGGGATTAAAGGCATGAGCCACCATGCCTGGTCTCATATTTTATCTTTGAAAAAGTCTTATGGGGAAATAATGCAGGATGACGGGACAAAATCTAATAGTCAGTGCATGATCCTGTTTTTAACCCCAGGATGCAGCTACATTTTGGAGCTTCATGATATGATGGTGTGTGGAGTGTAATCAATTAGTTATGCATTTATATACTAAATAAAAGCTAGATAATAACTTTTAGAATTTTTCAGTAATGAAAAATATTCCAAACTAGAGTCATCTCCAAACAGTTTAACCTGTTCCTTGTGCCTTCCCTCTCTGGGTCCTTTTCTGTCTCTCCACCCAGCCGCTCTGAGCCCTGGCTGCCTCCTCCCCTGCCACATCTTGTTAATGCTCTGCTCTGCTCACCTTCAGCCTCTGCCTCATCCCCCACTGAAGCTTATCAGTTTTATCTTCCATCTAATGGGGGATGAATTTCAGGGAAGGTAGTAGCTCATCCTTCTGAACTACATTAGCATGAGAACACAAGGAGCGGTCAGAGGAAATGGACTTATCCTATCATCAAAACAGGCCCCTCTCACGTGGGTGTAGAGAGTGAGGGGCATTTAGAACGCTGCTCATCCTCCCCTGCCTCTGAATTCCAGTCTCCAGGACCGCTAGGACACTGAGAAGCTGGGTACCCGCGCATCATTTTAGGAAAATTAGGCTTGGGACTGAGGCTGAGGCAGATGTCCTTGTCTTTTCCCATTGAATTGAAGACAGCCACATCCCCAGGCAATGTCATCTCTGCAGTTCCTGCTGAGTTGTGCGCACAGAAGAAGCCTGGCAGGGAGAGGGTGGGGAGAAAGGGGCTCGCCAGGGGCATGCTGTCACCCTTCTCTAAGCCTGCTTCACTCCATTCCTTTGTGAGCAATGGACGTGGGGAAATTCATAATACTTGGGAGTGGCCATTTTCAATCTTTAATTTAAAGGTAGTCTTAAATACTTAACTAGGCTTTCAGCGTGAGAGCTGTGAGCTGTGTGCTATGTTAATTAGCACTTCTGTACCTTCCGAATTCTCCCAGTTGTTGAACTGGCAGTGTCCTGGATTTGAGATGGTTGTTCTGCATATCTCGAAAGTTGAGTGTGTCCCTATGCTGTGTGATAGAGGTGCTTTTGTTCCTGCTGCTGGCAACAGAAGCAGCCATTCATTGGGAAGATTGAGGGAGGAAGTGTCAGGCTCATTTTCCATATTAGCATTGCTCTCGTGGTTCATGGAACTTGAAGGCTTGCATTCAGAACACTGAGTACTATCGTACTCAGAAATGGTAGAAAGTCACATTCTCAGACCTTGTGAGCTGAAGGTCTTGTTAGAAATTTCCCCTGCCCCAGTAATTTATCAAATATCACAGTCCTTTCTGTGTTAATTAAATGAATATAATTTAGTGAATGGCTAGAGAATTTCTCCTCTCAGTGGAAATTCAAAATCAATGTTGTGGTATTTTTCAATTATAAAGTACCCCTCAATATGTCAATATGCAGAAAGTATTATCTCCAAGTTTCTTACTGCTTAGGCATTCAATCTGGTGAAACTTCTTTGTTTGCACTAAGGTAACTTTTGCTGTTTCCTGTTTCAAACTGTGTTAGAATTAGCGAAATGCTTTCTCAAAGGATTCTGGAAGTGTGATCCTTGGCTTCCCAAGCAAAGCATGGGGAAAGGGTCATTAGCTGCTAATGCCAGGCACACAGTGACAGCCCAGTGGCTGTGTGCATGGAGTCCTTTCCGAGTGTTACAAACTCAGCAGAACTGTCTGGAAGGATGCTAAAGATTAAGATGTAGCTCACCTATAGCTGAGAGATTTGAGTATATGGTAGAAGCAGCCCCACAGTTGGAGGAAAAGCAGAAGACTCACCAGGCATTTCATTAGACACTGTCAGCATACTTGGAATGGAGTTTGCTTTTATCCGACGAGTTTTCCATCTGGAGACGCGTTTGTACCAACCTAGCATATGTTATGGCGAGCCATCTGTGTGAGCTTAATTTATTAATAGAAGAACTCGTTCTCTTCGTAAGATATCTCCAGATATTTCCTTTGAACTGATATTTCTGCTGAGACAGCTTCATGCTGCCATACCTGTCTCCCTCTTGTATCCAAACCCAAAAATCTTTACAGAAAGCCAGGGGGTGGGGGAAAGTGTGGCCAAACTTACAGGACGCTAATCTTTTAGATATAACCCTAGAATTGCCTTCAAATTCATTTAGCCTGAATCATGATTCTACCCCAGTGCTATTTATACTGCTAAAGCCTCTCAGTTAAACTAGAGTCGCTAGATTTTTTTTTTACTCCTTTTCAATTTTCAGTTGCTGCTTTTATCTTGGTAATTGCATGATCATGTTCATGCTGATTATAATACAGATGGATTATTTCTAAATGCAGGCATAAAAGATGGAGAATGGCATTCAGCTGAACAATATCAAGTTTTCTTTCATCTTGTTAGAGTTTCTGGGGTTATTTGGTCCAGTAGCCACATGTTTCTAATTATGATATTAGATTATGACTGGATCCCTTTGATTTTAACTAGATTAGTGCCTGTTCTTGCATTATGAATGATAATTTTTGTCCAAGGTGTAAATAGAATTTGCTGAAGTTAAATTTAAACTGTGGTATGCTTTTATTATAAATAAACCATAACTGATTGCATATTAACTAGATATAAATCCATAATAATTTATATTACTTTCTGGTAGCTGGAACCGAATCCCTTAAAAATGAAAAAAAATGCTGAGAAAAATTGATGAAATTAATGTTTATTACATTCATATGTGTCTTCAAGATCACCCTTGTGCTAGTCAATCAGAACTTTAGAAGAAATCAAACTATTGCAGACTTTTTGATGTACTTATGCCTAATATATTGGGTGTGTCTAATTGGATGACTACTTAAATTTATTCTGTTTCCTTATATGCACTTTTATTGTTAATTATTTCATTTTAAATGGGCAGTTTCAACTTCTGAACCTACTTCCAGATATTCCAGTAGCATATCAGTATCCTCAAATATCGAAATATTTTTAGGTGATCATCCAGTCTTCCTTAAATCAGGGACAACGTAGTACTTTAGCAGGTGCTCATAGAACAAAATGCTGAATAACAGCTTTCAGATGAGTCTTCCTGTCGGCTCCGCAGGCTGTCACCTGTCCTCTCCTGGTAGGCCTATTATTAGCCCCTGTTTCTTCTGTTTAATTTTCCTTCCAATGTGTTATGTAAGAAAGTATGAAATATGCGGTGAAGCATTGAAGAGAAAACCCTGTTCAACTCCTTATGGTGGGGGACGTACGGTGGGGTACCCTGAGATAGGGCAACTGCTGAAATACATCCCGTCAGAGTCGCTCCAAAAAGACTGTTGTGGATAGAAACAGATACCCAGAGTCTGAGATGGTTCCAGCGAACAGGCATCTTCAAGAGTAAAGTAAGCCGTCTACAAGTCCTCGGTGTTCCTCCTAGGAAGAGGTCTTTTCAATTTTTTTTTTTTTTTTTACCAAACCTTTCATTAGTTGATCATAAGCCGTTATCCCTGTAACACTAAAGAAATTGCCATTTTTTTTTCCTTTCAGAGTTGCATTACAGTGAGTTACTGTTTACAAAATACACATACTGTGAACAGATAGAAGTTTTTGTCTTTTATAAGGTTTGTAGAGTGAAATTTTTTTCAAGATGGTGTTATGTTGAATAGTTTTAGGTTTTTGTAAATAGTAGCTGTCTACTAACTTTCGTTTGGTCAGGTGTGTCTGTGTAGCTGAGAGAAGATAGACTTTACAGTTTCCTCAGTTTTCCCCTCTCCGATTCCTGTCGAGCCACCACTACAGACATTATTGTGTTCACACAAGTGATTGGTTATGACGTGCAATACTTAAAGTCATGTTTCATCCTCTAAGGAATCTTCTAAAAATGCATATACAGGAAGCAAACCAGATTGATTGATGTGTGTCTCCGTGACTCGCAGAATTCTGACTTGTGTATGGGATAAAGCAACACTCACAGAGATTGCTAAACAAAATATATCCAGCCTTGTGAAATTTTGGATATGATGTTGCTGTTAGAATGGGAAATTTGAACATTTTATATCCTAATTTCAGAATTTAGCTTCCATATCTTTTGGGAAACATGATTATCACAAGAACATAGAATATGTAAATAACCTATTACTAAGACACTATAAATATAATACTAGTATTGCTTGGCTGTTAATTCTATAGAGATGTTACCTATGTCTGTTTTTAAAACATGCATGTATTTAACAGTTTTATCATAGTATTGTCATGGAAAGAAATAAATATATTTTCTTACATCTTACCCTGGTGAATGTGGACGTTATTGATTTGGTGTCTTTTCTCTCGTGCTCAAACATCTAGGAAAAGTGGCTTTCACTTTGCTTTTTGGTTTTTTGTTTTGTTTTGATCTAATAAATATCACAGCGGTGCTGAAACAGTCACAGAAACTCTAGCTGTGTTTTTGGTATTTGATGATGACATCACCATGCTGATAATTGCACTTTCTGTTTTCTGTTAAATTAGGCTTATATTTTTAGAGAAAAAAACGATTTAATAAGTGAGAGCCTTAAATTTTAATAAATAAAATTAATGTTTAGAAAATGGGAGCCCAGCATTAGCAAAGAAAGGAAGGAGAGAGAGAAGTGCTGATCCTTAAAGCAAGGATTTTAATTTATCTCCCAAGATAGCCAAATATTTCAGGAGTTTCTGGGAAGGCATTAAAATTTCAACTTACTGAATCTTGAAATATAGCCACTGACATTAGCAAAACTCTAGTCATTTTAAAGTATGCGGTACCATTAGAGGCTTATAAAGCGAGAAATGGAGGTCTTTGTCCTCTATAGCTAGTTCAGACTTACCACAAGCAACAGGCAGAGCATGAATGGGCCTGATTTTAGCCTGTAAAAGTGCAAGTCAGTTGTAAATTAGTTGTGAAACACATGTTAATATTTAAGTGCTAGAAAAGCTCACACATATGGTCCGTACTTTGGGGAATTCTCAATGCAGAACTTGTTCCCAGAAGGTAAGTTCTGCAGCCAAAATGTGTACTGCCATTACCTTGAGGAACTGAAAAGGCTAAAGAGAAGAAAGATGTGCTTATTAGGAAAAAGAAACACAAGAGATGGATGAATAAATGGTAATGCATGCTATCCACCGTCGCAGTACAACGTTGGCTAGCAAACCTTGGTCCTTTACAAAAGAACGATAGAATTCATTTTAAATGTCCCTATACGTTTGACCCAGTTCCCATCCCCACGAATGGCTAGCAGTAAAACTGATTTCAAGACATTTAGTCTTTATAAACCCAAGGAAATTGAGATAATGAGAGATGACTTGAACTGACCCAAAATTAAATTGAAGATGATTTTTATTCTTAGAAGATCAGTCTCAGGTTGTGGGAATAAGAAAAGCGCTGGAAGATGATTTCGATAAGCTGTCAGATAGAAATAATGTGGGAATGAATGGAGCCCCGTGCATTCATCTTTCTGTTGGCTAAATGCTTGAAAGGGAGAAATCATTTTAAGTTCCAGCTCAGATTTAAATCATCTGTCCCCTTTTGGCCCCAGCCAGCCTGTCACCACTGCAGACATATGTCAGTGTGCCAGGCAGCCTGAGAGGAAGGCATAACTGGACTCTGTCTCTCTCTTCCTCCCCCTCAGAGAGCTGATGGAGCCGAGGGGTGGAGGCTGAG
>LOEQ01002609.1:44111-68695 GCA_001685075.1 Bramus lutescens | reverse complement strand
GCTTTCTTCCTCCCAGAATTCTGTTCTGTCTTCCCCGCCTACCTGAGTTTGCCCCGTCAACTAGGCCAAGACAGTTTCTTTATTCAACCAATGAAATCAACACAAATACAGAAGGACCTCCTACACCAATTGCTGCCCTGAAGCTGCCTTGTGTTCTGTTTCATCGTCTCGCCAGTTTCTTGTGAAGACGCTTTCTGCAAATGTTTATGAAACGAGTTTGCTTTGGTGAGGATCTCCAGAGTGGTCAACAGCAAGGCCACTGAGGGCCCAGCAGACCGCTGACTCTCAACAACCTGAGACTTCCCAATGAACTCCCAGGAGCTCTGGTTTCCAGGCTAGAGAGGACGAGATCACCTTGGTGAATGGATTTACCTCGCCGGCCTGGTCAACAGGCTGGAGCCAACTGTCACATAGACTTCCTTCACGTCTGAGGTCGTGTGAACATGACCTGGATAACAAATGGGCACATTGTCTACTACGCAGTGCCCCCATTTTGCACCCCTTTCCCATAGTTTCCTCTGATACCCCCCATCGTCCCAAGTTCAGCTAGAATGTGGAATGCCTGCCACGGGCACCGAGGTCATCATGCAGGGACTCTGTGATCCCCTCCAGGTCCCTGACTCGGCTTTCCTTCTGCCAACTTCCTAGCAGGGCTTTCCTCAGCTAATCCTCTGGCCCCGTGCCCCTAACTTTTGTTATTAAACGAGTATAAACGGCAAATTCCTTGAGCCTCCCTGGCCTTCCTCCTCAGAGACATTCCTATCCAAGTCCTCTCGCGCACGGCCAAGTCAGAGCTGCAGCCCCCTTAGTATCAGACTGTCCAAGGAGGCTGCAGCCCCAGGCTGGGCCCCCCACTTAGAAGTGGGCAGCTGGGACAACGGGGCGGGGGCTCGCTACATCTTGGGAAACTTCTGTGCTTTTAGACAACCCTTTGGACTTAAAACAAAGCAGCGGAAGAAGATAGACAAATAGCAAAGACTCCTTCCAAATGCTAAGACATAATGTTCCTCCCTGTCTTTCCAGGAAAGAGCTAGCGCTCCTGGGAGCCACACACTTTCTAGGACAAGGAAGTTTCAGCAAGGGAAAGCAGCTAAAAGAGGTGAGGCAGTGAGGCGTCGCCTGCTGTCATGCCTTGTGCTTGAAGCCGGGGTGAGGCAGAGGCCCAAGGATCACACTGCTTAACCAGAAATAGTTTCAACAACTCCCCTGAGTTCTGGAGGCTATTTCTAGATGTGAAGGAAAAGGAGAAGAGGGAAAAGAATTGAGTCCAGACCTAACAGCCTGGAGAAGGGCCTGAATCCCTACCAGCTGGAGTAGCTGTTTCCACACCTGCAGTAGGAGAGCCCTGAAAGAATTGACTCTCAGCAGAGATACAACAGACAGACTGCGAGACCCTCAGGAACAGACATTTGTTCAGACCTCTCTATACTGCCAGAACCGTGAACCCCAAGAGGTCCCAGAATGCTCCTTTGTAATCTGTTCCCAAAAAGCTCCAGTTATGCACAGATAAGAGAACAGACACAGATACAGGGATAGATTCACAAAACAGTCTGCAGACAGGTACATATTATACATACAACAGGCATTCAGGAATGAGGAAAGATTCAGAGAGCATCCTGAAGCAGAGAATCTGACCCAGGACTTGCTCTCGGTGAAACGACACCATGGGGAAGCACTTTGATTTCTTTTCTTAAGGTATCATTATCAGGGTTGTGCCCTATCACTGAAATCTGACAAGTCATCTATGATAGTGACTCACCTTTGACTGCGGTCAGACGCCATGACCTAATGCAACTTGGGAAAGAATTGTTGGAACTGGTGGTTCTCTATCCAGGGAAGTCAGTGTAGGAACTCAGGGTAGAAACTGCCAGCAGAAACTAAGGGAGAAGCCATGGAGCAATGCTGCTTATGGCCTTGATCTTCATGGCTCATCTAGCCTGCTTTCTTAGAGCACAGGACCAGCAGGCCAGGATTGACACCATCTACAGTGAAGCTGTGCCCTCCTACATCAAGCATCAGCCCCCTCTCCCCCCCAAAATGTACCACAGGCCAATCTGGCATGGTAATTTTCTCAGTTGAGGGTCCCTTTTTTCAAATGACTCTAGCGTGTGTCAAGCTGACATGAAACTGGCCAGTACGTCACCTATCTTTTTACATAGCTTTCATCTTCCTAAGTCAAATAAGTCTGCCTGCTCTGGCCTTCCAAGGAGCACAGCTGCTAAGACTAAACGCAAGAGCATTTGCTGGACACGTGGTTGAAGCTGATCACACAAAATGCTTAGCCAGAAGCCGGTTCACAATGTTAGGCTGCATATTCTGGCTCCGGTGCAGGCACCTGTAATCTAGAGTTTCCAGAGGACAGCCTGGCACCCCCACCAATGCCTGCCATCTCCGGGACCTCCAAGCTTGGGTCTTTTGTGGCCTCCCAGTGAGTGGGGCAGTAGCTTCCATCAGGGCCTTCCTGGTTTAGTCTGTTTTATGTGCACACCCAATTACAACGCAGTTGGAAGACAATCTCTGTGTTGAGACCCCCACTGCGGGACTCAGCTGCGCTGCAGCCACACACATCTTTCACTTGTCATTGTGGTTTGGATTCCTGCTGGTGTCTCTCTTTCCTTGCTGGGCTCCCTTAGAGTGAACGTTCCAGAGAACTGTAGAACCTTACTCCATTCCTGTTGGCAGCGAAAATGCCCTGGCCCGAGTGGGCCAGGCGTTCACAGACTTCCATCTCACGGCCAGCTACTGTACGGATGAGGCAGGGATGGAAGGAGGGAATGGGAAGTAGCTAATGCTTTGTCCAGGTCCCCGTGTCCATGCGTCCACCTGTGCTCTTTACACTTGCGAGTGTGATTCTCCGACAGTGTGTCACAACAACCGCTGGAGTTCTGCAGACTGCCCCTGGGCAATTCCCTCCCAGGATGAGCCTCCTAATGGGGCAAGGGCCGGTGGTCAGGCCACTGTGAGGGGCTGCAGGCCCCTCCTTCTCCCTCTTCTTCCTTTGGGAGCTCTCAGTGCTAAAAACAAGCTTTCTGAGAACCATATTTTTTCTGGGTTAAAGGTGAAAAATGCAACATTTCCTCCAAGTGGGAAGCGCTCAGCCTGCCAGCTCTGGGCATATCTCCTAAGATCCTTCCTCCCACTTGGAGAGGCCGGAGAGGCGGGGAAGGGAGGAGGGGAGAGGTTGCGGAAAGCAGAGGAGGGAAGTCCGAAGGAAAGGCCAGTTACTGTGGACCTGGGGCAGTTGGGTGTATGGAAACCAGTGGGCCTGTTTGTGTTGGAGCAGCTCAAGTCCCGAATGGGGCTGATCAGGAAGTGAAAGGCAAACAAGAAAGCAGCAGGAGCAGGAAGCCAGTCAGAGTGGTGACAGACACGCCTGACAGGATTCTGGGGGCAGTGCAGGGACAAAGACAGTTCCGCAGACTCGCCTGAGGGCGATCTTGGAGGTGGGTTTAGAGAAAATATACAAGGTTGTTAAAGTCCAGTTTAGTAGAAAAAAAAAAACAAGAATATTATTGGCCTGCACTCTGCTTCCGTTATTCCTGCTTAGAACCTGCGGAAGGTTCTGGGGAGTTTTCTCAGATTCTGATTAAGGGAGCTTTTCAGAAACTGACGCTCCATAGTGCCCTTCCTCCTTAGCTGAGAGGACACTGATCCACAGCTTCCTGACCCCTCCCTGAACCTTTCTCCCAGCCAGACTTCTCAACCTGTCTCTCACCACAGCAGCCACACAAAAGCCAAGTCTCTGGCCCTACTCCCTACATGGCCCTCCTCAGAAAAACAAAGCTACTGTGTATCAGGCAACAGTAAGGGTAGAGAGCAAGACAGAAGACGGGGGAAGAGAGAGGCCAGTGCTGCTTGAATTGAGCCTGTCCAGTCACGGAGAACTTCACTTAACTCCGCTGTCATCAGTCCCAAAGCTTCCGTAGAAAAGCAGTTATCAGTGGCCCTCTACTCTCCATGGCATGTCTTTGCTAGGGTGGATTGACACATTAATGGTCCTGATGTGTATACCCCTTCTTGTATCCATGGTGGATGTTCTGATGTATCAGTCGCAGGTCCTCCCACTACCAAGAGGAGTTCCTTTTCCACTGTGGGTGGGAAGCTAGTTATTGAATCTGTTGTTAACTGGGTGCAGGTGGAACCATACATCAGTTTTGAACCTGGGCAGTAAGAGGCCTGGCCTGGCTCTCTAGCGTCCCTACTCTCTTCTGCTGTCAATGAGACAGGCACGTCTATGCTAGCCAGTTGGTCCCAGCAAGATGTGGGGTCCATAGAGCAGATCCAAGTCACCTTACCATCCCAGCCATTCTGCTGATGAGCAACTCCAGCAAAGACTTGAAGAACCACCTTGTCAAGATCACCAAAGCTGCTAGAGGCTCCAGGCTGGCCAAATTCAAGGCACAGGAGCAACTTACTGCTGTGAACCATGGGTGGGGTGGGGCATGGAGGTCAGTTAGGAAACCTTACTGTGGCAAGAGATAATGGCTACACTTAGAGATAAAAGCAGCATAGCCACCAGCCCAGGCTAAGCGCTTCCCAGCTCTCCTGTCCATTAGTACAGAGTGAGGTCTAAGCCCTCAACTAGAGGTTGAAGACATGAGCCTCATGATTACATCTGCTAGAAACTCAGTCCACGGGGCCTGGGTTTTGTTCACAGAGAGGGCAGGAGAGCCTTGATCTTCTGTTTCTTGCCCTGTACTCAGACCCGAGATTCCTTACCCTTTTGAGTCCTCCACCTTGCCTTTATGGGACCCTCCCTGCCTGCATTCCATCACCTGTCACCCTCGCCACCTCCCCTTAACCCTGTGGTCTTCCCACCCAGAGAGGCTTTCAGAATCAGCACACACTCCCAGGCCCTTGGTCCTTTTCCTAGGATAACACTTGTAGAACAACAGCTCGTCTGCAGGACAATTCCTTGGCCTCCAGTCAGCTGGATATTTTGTTAAAATCACAATGATCTCTTTTCTGGAGGACACCCGTTCACATTGTGCTATAAAACAGCTCTGTTTTACCTTAGGAAGGAGTGGCCCAAGGAGCCTCCAGGACAAAGTGTTGGGGTGAGGGTGACTGAGAGGCAGTGAGCCCCATAGTCTACTACATGGCTTTTTTTTTCTTTCAGACTACATTCACCAGGTCACCAGGTGACATGGGCAAGAGGCCAAGATCACTATAACTGTTGTGATTAATATTAATCCTTGCCATTAAAGCCTCCTAAACACAAGAGGCAAAAGGTTGTGACTCAAGGCAACCCTCTGGTTTTTTAGCCATCTTTTTGGAGTCTTAATACGCCTAAAACTGTGCTTTGTACCAAACTCAAGCCTCTGATGAATGGACGCTGCATAAACAAGAATAGAGTCATGCCCGAGACTAATTATAGGCTCTTTCAGGAGTGAGATCGTATTGCCTTTCACTTATGGGGGCAGCGTTCATCTCACCTTTCTTTTAGTGAGTCCCGTCGTGGGGACGTGGGGACCCGCCAGGGAGCCAGCTGTCTGCAGTCATGTGCATGCATAGCACAGGGCACAGCTGATGATACAGAAAAGGAAGCCACCCTTCTCCATCCTAGCCGAGATCCTCTGATCCTGCTGCGGGCATATCCCAAACCCCACACAACGTCGGACTCTAGTAGAGAGTTCCATTTTAGGCGTGGCCTCTGCAAAACCAGTCACATTTCCACAAATGAATTCTTCCTCATCTTCTTTATTCACGTTGATTACAGGTACTTTCCCTCTCTTAGAAACAGTGTGGCAGAGCCCCACCTCAGCGATACATTCCTGTTACTCTCTTCACTTTGGACAGCATCTTATTCATTCCCTTGGGCCATCACTGAGAAAGAATGGTCGCCTCCCCCAGCAGCCCACCCTCGTCACTCTGTACCACTTCATTCACACTACAAACAGCCCAATCCTATCTCATTTCCAAGAAAGCTATTAGGAAAGTGTGCTGTAATTAAGGTCACCCACCTTAACTTGCAAAAGCATCCCGTAAGTGTGGACAGTCTGCGGCTATAAAAATAGACACATACAAAAGTACAGCTACAAAATCGAGGGGCCCATTTTCTTCAGTTTGCATCATAAAAAAGGATGTTTGCATTAGAGGTAAGCTTGGGGAATGGGTCCACGGTATGATTATGATTCTATGTTTAATTTCCCTCCAAGCCTTTAATTTTATGGACTAGTGAAAGCACATTGAGTCAGCCAATGAGGAATGGAAGGGGTTAATCTACACAATCCACAGGCCAAGGTTGGAAATATGAAGTTCAGGGTCACACAGTCATTCTGCTAGCATTGTAAGTCAGGGAAAGACAGAAGTATTTTAATACTGTTCTGTGGGGTCTCTCTCTCTCTCTCTCTCTCTCTCTCTCTCTCTCTCTCTCTCTCAGTCTTGTTCTCATTCTCTTTAACACAGCATAGTTATTGAGTTACAGCAGACAGTCTCCAGAACTTGGTTTGATGTATAATCTCTCACAGGCTCTATATGTCGAACAACAAAGTCCAGTGCTTCTTATCCACAATAGTCCATTGGGTTTGGCCCACAGAGCATTTGCAGAGAAGGCCACCCAGGGCCTCCAGCCTCGGTTCCCACCAGGGTGTACTTTGTCCTTGGTGACAGGAAGCACACCTGATCCCCAGACCTCTGTGCAGCATCAGGCAGGGTCTCTGGGCCCCTGGGATGTTTCAGATAGAGGCTGTGTCCCTTGGACAAGGCCAGCGGGTGTTACTTAGCCCCACAAGTGTTGATGTTTTTCCCATCCACAGCGTCCTCCACAAGGGCAATGTGGTAATCGGTGGAGAGTGTGAAGTGAGAGATGCAGCCCACGAGGCCTCGCATGTACTGTCTGTTCGTGTGCAGAGCGATTTCCTTCATTCCACCTGCAGGGGGCCAAGATGGAGGAGAGAATGAGGCAACAAGACGGGTCACCAGCTGGAGATTCTGTATGGTCCACTTGAGTGTCCCCGGCCAAGCTCTAACTGCCTAGAACATCGCAAGTGTTAGTTTGATTTTGACCAATTAGATACACCTCTCAACACTAGAAAGGCTGATCTCAGACGTGATTTCTGCTTCAACTGACAATCTTAAAACAGAGTAGCTCTCCAATAGATTTTGAAATATTATATAATGTCAATAGGTACTGTCTTGGCTGCTTTCAACTAAGGTCACTTAAAAACCACAAAGGGTATTAATTAATGGTTTTTTTTGTCTGTGTAGCGGATTATTAGCCATTTATAGGAATTCTACTCATTCTATTCTGAGAAGGGACACAGTCGGATCCTCCTTCCTTAGAGAGAACTCATGTGGGCTATATTTAGAAAGTTCCTATTCTATAAACAAGAAAAGCACAGTTTTCCTGGTGGATGACTTCAGAGCACAGAAGCAGTGTGAGCGAGTCCCTTCCTGCCTCCTCAGCCATGAGTCAGAAGTTCAGAACATGGAAGAATGGACTCTTTGGACAGCTTCCTGATTTCCAGGTATTTGATTGACCCTGTTGAGTACACGGCCCAGGGACAGCAAATAAAGGTCTAACGAGGAAAATCCCTGATGGACTGAGCTTTGGTCAAGGTCACTTACCCACATACAGAGGCCCATTGATGTTAAGTTGCCTCATCATGCCAGGTGACTTGCCTGTTCTGGCTCCATAGTCATCCACCGTCATCTTTCCAGATTGGCCATCCCTGCAAAGCAAAGTAAACTGAAACCAAACGAAGTAAACTATCATCGTTGGAGTTAATTCAATCGTTTGGATTTAGAGATATAAAAGTGTCTACCATGTGCTAAGTGATGATGTTGTAAAGTGTGCATACATACACGTGCGCGCGCACACACACACACACACACATACACACTGCCGGCTTTTATAGCCCCATGGGAAGTAGGACCAGCCCTGGATCACTCCTTGATACCATATATTTATTCATTGAATTTTCAAGAGTTTCTTCCTACTGGGTCCCCTATATTTTAAAAATGAATTTTAGGCCTTCCCACTTGGACGCTATGATGGACAAGGACCTTCATAGTTTGTGTTGCGTGACCTGCCACCCACCCCCATTACTCTAAACTATTCCCACTTACATGATTTCATCAGTTATGGCATTTTTTTTCTTCTTTTTAGACCAATGAGTTAAAAGAGATACCTTCTAACCAATTTTATCTTAGATTGGAAAAAAGTATAGTCACCTTCTGAGCTCCATAATACACAATTCATTATACTTATTGCTCATTACTTGTCTTTTACCTCCCAGAGCAATGAAAGACCACCAAGGCAAGGTCTTGGTTTTCCTCAATGCTATGTCTCAGGTGTCTGGAATAGTGTATGGCTCATAATAATGGACCCATGAGCAGCTCTTCTATGAAATCGTAATTACGATCAACTTCCAGAGTTATTGTGGAACCCATCTGTTATGCATGCAAAGCACAGAGTACCTTATGCACGTCTTGCTCTATGGAGGTGGGCTAAGGACCGTGCTGCTATGATTACCCACGTATTATCATATGATTGTTTTTATCCACAAAAAGTGAAAAATACAGATCTTAAACTTTTGTGAATATGAACTGTTATGAGCGCTGTGTCTCAATTATCTGGCCTAAGTGGTTGGATAAATGAGACATTTCTTCTACTCTGTTAGGCATCATGCTTACAAGACCAAAGACATCCAAAGCAAGACAGTGCACAAAGCAGCCCCCTCCCATTAGCAACTCCCTCTTTGTTTATTCTGCTGTCTCTGCCCTTCTATAGAGAATTAAGACATCAGCCCAGTCCTTCTTGCCATATGTGATAGCTATAGCCTTGACTCCACTCCCATGAGGCCTGTCGGCTCACAGTTCACAGATACTCCAACCCATCCAGCTGCTGGCCCCATCTTCTACCCAGCCCTCACTGTAACCCAAGGCATGCTAAAAATGAAATCAGTGATGTCAATAGGAGGGGCTGTGTCTACTAAGCTTTCCGCACATGCCAAGCTTGATGTTCTGGCATACGAAGTTCTGAGGGAACATTCCTCTGCATTATTTCTCCTAAACATCTGAAATCTCTGTGTGTGGGCTGCATCCTGGAGTGGAACATAAATGTTTTTTATCTAGGTTCTGCCCACAGCAATTTATACACTTTGGGGAAACACATTTAACATGTTTCCTTAGATGTCTAGGAAGGGACTGGTGACCCTACCATTGTGTATTTTCATAGACGTAATCAAACCACAGTAACTATGAAGGTTTAAATTCTTCTACAGTGTGTGACTAGTCTACCAACCATTCTGACCCAAGATTATAAGCAGGGTCTATTCCCCCATGCTACTGGGACAGCAGTTGAGACTAAATGTGGTTGGTGCTGAGAACCAAAGCATTGCACATTCCTTTGGACATGCCTGCATGCAATGTCCTTTGTAAATGAGAGAGAGGGAATGAGCCATTCCAAAGCTGAATACTTCAGAATATTTTCAGGTTAGATTGGACTCTGCATTTTGACTTGTTTTCTAGAAAGAAAAAAATGAGATCCAAATCTGTAAATATGCATTACGGAAAACCATTTTTTTTAATCAACAACTGGAATTGGGGACTTGTTAAAATCCCTACATATACATCTGGTCTCTGTGGGCTGCTTGGCAGCGGATAAACATGTCTGCTTTTGTGTCCTCAGCACCTTCTGAGGTTC
This sequence comes from Bramus lutescens, assembly GCA_001685075.1. Classification (NCBI taxonomy): domain Eukaryota; kingdom Metazoa; phylum Chordata; class Mammalia; order Rodentia; family Cricetidae; genus Bramus; species Bramus lutescens. The sequence goes on along the minus strand of LOEQ01002609.1, from coordinate 59,046 downwards.
TAAGGCAAGCAGCATGGTGAGGGCAGGAGGCTCAAGAAGGATGATCTCAACACAGCCTACGTGGAAGCAGAAGAGGAAGTTGATAATGCTGAGCCCCCATAGTCCCCAGGCCTCACACTGGCCATTGCCTGCTGATTCCACAGCAAGAGTTACAATACATTTTTCAGGGAGCTGCAATCAGAATCTCTATTCAGCTTCTTTTCTCTTTGGACTCATTTAACACATGCTACTAACATTGCTGATTTGGACTTGCTTTCTGATTTCTAAAAACATATTGTTAGGAATAAGGACACATGCAGCAAAGCTGTAAAGGCTCAGGAATAATCTGCCTGAAGTTAATGAAAAGTCAGCTTGGCAATTAGCATTAGGAGGGCATGGTTATGTGATGAGGGCTAGGTGAACATGCATAATTTCTAAAACTCAGATAACATTCTTTCAAAGGGGGAGGATTGCTTATGCAAGGACACTCAGAGCATCCTTTAAAGTCTTCATGCCCCTTAATTTTCATCTCATGGGGTTTTAAGGCCCCACTCCAACTTAGCCACTAAAAAGTGTGTTCTGCACTTAACAACAGATGCCAGCAAGGATATGGACCAAAAGGAACTCTTAGAGCTTTCTGGTAAGAATGTGAACTAGTTCAACCACTACGGAAATTAATAACGAGATCCCTTAATAAATCTAGGAATCCAACCGTACAACTCTTGGGAAAACCCCAAGGACTCCAACCATACATGTCACAGGGATGCTCACATATTAATGTCTGCTGCAGTGCTATTCATAAGAGCAAAGTTACAGAAGCAACCTTGGTGCCCAGTAACCAAAGAATGGTTAGCAAAAATGTGATTTTTTTTTTAGTCGTAAAGAAAGAACAAAAGTGACATTGCTCAGGAAAATATATGCTCCTAGAGATTATCATATTAATCAAATCAAACTTGTCTCAAAAAGACAAATGCCATGTCTTTTCTCTTTTGCAGTCTCTTTATTTGTAGATAGATAAAAATCACATGTGTACATGTGACATGGAAGTAGAGATGAAATTTTCCAAGGGACCAAAGAGCAGGCCATTGGAAGGGGTAGAGGAGATTGACGGATGGCAGGGATGAACTTGGCATACATTACATACTTGTATGAAAATGTTCTTATGTAGTACACTGTGGTGTAAAGTAAATACACACAATACAATTTATTTTCCTCAGGCTATCTCCTTCCACTCAGAGCAGATACTGGGGTTCAGTTTCTGCACACTGGTGTCAGTAGGGGACATGGGTAGATACCCGCAGCAACATGAGGATGCCAGGTAAAGCTAGGTTAGTGGGCAGTAGGACAGAAAGGGAGCTGGGCACACATCTACCCTCTTGTAGCCTAGCTCTGTCTCCCATTCGGCAGGTGCTCACCTGACAGCCTTGACCCGGTGCCACCGACCATCGCTGAAGGAGCCATTCACCATGATGGAAGCCACGCCACTGCCCAGGTTGTAGCTAAGGACGTTAGGGAAGACCAAGAAAAAAAAAAACATGAAACACAGACATTCACAAAGGCTCTCACTGCCAAAGCTCACCCAGAGAGCGATGTCCTTAACTCAAAGTAAAAAGGCTGGCCCTTTCCAGGTTCGTGTATGAATGAATGAGTCTCTAAATTTTCAACTGTGGTGGGATAAACGTTACACTGATCATCTAAGTCACTTTAAGTCTATGCCTCAGGAGTGTTAAGAATATTCTTGTGTAACACATATAGTACCTCCATCTTACAGAAAAGGAACGCTTCATAGCTCTAGCGCCCCCTCCCCCCAGCCCTGAGCACCACTCTTCTCCTTGTCAGCTTTGACTAATGCAGACATCCTGTTAAATAGAATCACATGACAGCTGCATTTTTATGAGCGCCTTCCTTCACATACAGTAAGCTCATCAGGGTGATTCAGGCCCGTGTATAAAGCATCCATAGTGACGGTATTGGGACGAACAAGAAGAATTTATCATCTGCGTGTTTTGCACAGTGTTTCTCTGAAGTTCCTGTCCACCCTGAACTTCAGAATGTGACCTTGTTTGGAAAGAGGGTCTGATGCAATTGGTTAAAAATGAAGCCACACTGCGTAGGAGGGACCATCAATCAATATGACTTAGGTATCATTATTCGAATAAATTTGAACACAGGGGCACATGAAAGGGTACGTGGTGATGAAGGCAGAGCTAGAAACACCAAGGATTGCCAGTCAGCACTAGGACCTCAGCCAGAACCACCAAAAGAACCTCCCTTGATCCTTCCAAGGAAGCAGTGCTGGCAACATGCTGAATTTTGGGTTCCTAGTCTCCAGAAGTGTACAAGCATTGATTTTTTTTAATGTGATAAAATTCATCGTAATTTATTACAAAAGTCCGAGGAAACTATGAAACATTTTCACTTTGAGAAAGAAAAAAATGTTATTAAAGAGTAAGCTGAGCTCTAAAGAGTTGAAGAGACTTTGAAATCACAGAGGTGAGCTATAAAATGGAATTTCTCGTATCCTCTGCCCTGCTATCTTTGATGTCAGCTCTACCTTGTAGCATTTGAACTCCCAGACACTTTGAAAGCCTCCAGGAATCAGAAGACATGGGTGTGTTGACCGAGAGACAGCCCTCTTGACCCATTGAGCATGCAGTTATACTAATTTAATTCAATCCAGCAAATATTTAGTGAGTGACTACTCTAGCCTGGCAGGGAGCCAGCTGCCTAGACTTTCCCTGAGTGACACCATCCGATCATGTGCTGATCTGAGTGGGGCCCACAGGGGCAGCTTTGCCCTTACTCGAGAAGGGAGCTGTCTAAACACAGTGGGGGGAAGAGGAGGCTCGAATGAGACACTGGCTCCTTCCAGAGCACTCGAGACCCTTGTTCTGAGAATGGAGTGAGAATAGAAAGCACTTGGTTTTCCCAGAGAAAGTTCTATAGCTCATTCATTTCATAACAGAGTCTCAAGGAAACAGCACAGCCACAGCGTTAAATCAAGAATAGAAGCTGTGGTGACTTAACAAACCGTGGGACAAAGCTGCCACTCAGACCCTAAAGTCTGCACCACTTTCTAGCCCGCTTTTCCCGCATCAAAATGTCTCTTATAAAATTGCCAGAAGGTGGGGTTTGTGATGATTCCTTATGGGGAAGCCAAATGTGTCTTGAAGGAAAGAGTGGCTGTGGGCCTGTAGGGTAGCTTAGAGGAGAAATGTGCTTTCTGCAAAGCCTGACAGCCAGAGCTCAAGTCCTAAGACCCACATGGTGGAAGGGGAGAACTGGTTCCCACAGGCTGTCCTCTAATTTCCATGTGTGCACTATGGTTCACACTGGTACACACACACACATGCATACACAGTGCGGGAAGTAAATACATGCAATAATTTTTAGAGAGGAACGAATATGAAGCAGAGTCAGGAGGTTGGCTAAGTGACCGTGTGCAGCTTTGCTGAGCAGTAGCATGGGTGACATCATGGATACTCAAATTCTACAGACCTGTCTGCATCTTCTGTCTTGCCAACTTATCAGCTCTATGACCACAGGCGATTCTCCTAATTCTATCAAGTACAGGTAAAGACATTTTCCCTGGAGGACTATAGGGAAGGTTCACTAACACAACACAGAGTAGGAACTAAAGAAATAATGTCACCATACCAAAATTGTGGGGCTTGGTGACGCTTATTCAGGGGCTTGACAACACACCCTGAGGAGAGGAGAATGGACCCAAGGTGGTAAACATATAACACGTCAAGAATGCCCAGGTCCTACAGTCAGGTGACCTGTGTGTAACTACAGGGAACCCCACTGGAATGTGCCAGTCAGTGTTGGTGTGACTAAAACATTTCCACTGTATTAGAACCAGGCAGGAAAAGCATGGGCTTCATTCTTTTCCGAAGCCAATAGCTCTCTTACTCACTTGAAGGAACAGAACATGCTCATGGGAACTGAAATAGAGTTTGGCAGACAAGAATTCTACCATCATGTAGATAGGACAACTCAGTTGGTTTCTTTATGATCTCCCTCTCCAGCCCTGACTCCATCATTTCAGGCCCTGGAAAGAACCACCTGTTCATACTCTCCCTGGATCATTTGTTTAATACACAGCATATGTATATGCATAGAAACATTTGCTGCATATAAAACAATATATAATATATATAATATTTGCTTTGTCTGAGACAGGGTTGTCCTCAAACTTACTATGTAGCTGAGGCTGGCCTGCAACTCCTCCATCTTCCTGTTTCTACTTCTCAAGTGTTGAGACCCTAGCCATGCACCAACACACCTGGCTCTGCATATTTTAAATTGCACCAGGCTGTCCACTGAGCAGATACGCACTACCTTGGGATTATGCCTTGCTTTCAAGCCATAGAAGCAATGAATAAATGCTGGCCTGGCTGCTCTATCAATGTTACCTGACTCTTGCCGCTTTCCATAGGTTATCCTAAGCCATCTAGCTTGATGTGCACCAGTGGCTGACAGATTAACTAACAAGGTAGGTGGTCTAGAAGTGGCTCCAGGTCTGGCCTTTGGAAACCACTTGGCCATCTTCTCTCAAACTGTGGTACAGGGTACTTTACTATGTCAGACCTCTTCTTTTTCCTCTGGTACCTGAAAGTGCTATGTGGTCACAATAAATGGGAAAGGCCATCACATGACATTTATAGTTTCCTGGCTGGTTTCAGTGATGCACATGTGACAGACTAGAATGCGAAAAACTACAATAAAACTGAAAGCCACACTCATTTCAGATAAGCATTTGAATTTCTCTCTGTGTGTTCAACTTGGCTTTTAAACTAACGGTGCCCAGTTTGAAGGCGCCATTTCTCTGCTCGCTCCTGTTCTCTGGCAGGAATATCCACGGTGAGTTAGAGCAAAGGGTCTGAATTCGGGTGAGGATAAAAGTTAGAGTACACTAGATTATCTCAGGATTCCTCTTCCATTTGTGTTAGAAACACTGCAACCTTGACTGTGTGTCCATGCACCCAAGAGAATGGTGTACACTCTAGCTAGGCCTCAGAGATCCAAGTTCCTCACCTTTCGTTCTGATTGCTTTTTAGTTTTTATTTTTGAAACAAGGGCTCCTGTAGTTTACACAATCCAGAACTCATTATCAATCTGAAAATGGCCCTGAATTCCTGATCCTCTTGCCTCCACCTCCGAAAAGCTGGGATGATAGTTGCATTCAGCCACATCTTCCTAGGTAAGGTACCGATCTTACCATGGTAACAGCAGCAGCAAATGACTGCAGTTTGCCGAACTGTCCTATACGGCTTCATTGCTCTGTTAGCTCATGGAGGCTGCAGCTTGCAGAGTCCAGGAAACACTCAATGGAGGTAAGAGTTTGTATTCCCGTTACCACTAAAGACTGATTGTGTTTGACCCTGTACATGGCCCTTCTCCAAAAATTAATTCAGTTCATCCTCACAAAATCCTTCCAAGCAGACTTTTCCTCACAGAAGTGGAGCCAGAGGCTGGGAGAAACAAAGTAGCTTGTCTGAGATCACACGGCCATGGGGCTCAAGTGCATGGATCCCGGAACATACTTCAGACCCTATTTCTCAGGGTGTGCTTTCTAGACCATTTGGGGTGTTAGGTACCAATAAGATCCCAGTGGACATCCACACTAACTCCATCAGAGCCTGGGGGTGGGCAAGCCCAGGAACAAGCTCCCCGGTGAGAGTAACTCACTGTGTGCCGGGGTTTGTAGACCACCTACCTGTATCATAGTCTTGCTTGTTCCCAGCCCAGCCTCGGCTTCCCTCGCATGTGTGTTGAATGGATGGATAAAGTAGAACTACCCAGATGAAAGTGCACAGTGAGCAGCAATGGGTGACTCCAGATGTTGGTGCCAATCCTGGCCCTGCTTGGGCTCCAGAGGAGTCCTCAGAGCATGAGAAAGCCCAGGGACAACTTCAGCAACTTAAGAAAGAGATGGTAATCAAGGGTACGAGTCCAAGATGGATCAAGCTATTAGAAAGGTAGGAGGGTTGGGAGGGCATTGACAGTGGCTCTTCCAGGGCCCGGGGTGAGAGCTGAGCTGGCGGCAGCCCGTGGCCAGTTTTCTCAGGTCTCCATGCATTGAATTTAGTTGGCAGTTGAGGGGGAGCTGGGCCACCCCACCCTCCACTTAGCTACCATTTCAGTTCCCTTTTCTGGGTACAGCCAAGTACTTGAGGCCTGGGTGAGGTTAACCACAGGAAAACCACAAAGAAATGGCTTTGAAGCAGCAAGCCCACAGGGTGGGGAGGGTTCCTCCTCATCTGACCTTGGGGCCAATGAAGAATAGGGGGCAGTGGTAGGGTCACAGGTCAGGGGAGAAGGCACCGCTGGAGAAGAGCTGCCCCTCTCTTGGCAGTGTCTGCTCCTCAACTACATACCTCTACAAGGTCCCCTGTCACAGGGCTGAATTACAGAGCCGCTGTGACATGAGAGTCACATTCCCTCTCAAAATGTCTTTTCTTCAAATTCAACGGCTTCATGTTATCCTCACCTGGCGGGCAGTAACCCCTCTAGGCTCAGCACACACGAAAGACCAAAGCCCTGGAATTTAGTCTTCCTTATGTCTGTAGGTCAGCCCTCTCTCTGTTACAAACTGATTAATTTCTTATTATTTATTGAACACTTGGGGGGTCCTCATCAGAGAGGGGGAGTACTAACGGAGTTAAAGCTTAACAAACAGCCCCCACCATGGGGGAAAATACCCCAAAACCAGAGCAGAGGCTCTCAGTGGGTAACTGAACCTCTTGGTGAAATGACTTCAGTGTTATCAGATCAGGCTGGGGCCTGGGGATTGACATTTCTAACAAGTTCCCCAAGGGTGTGGCTACTTGGTGGCAACCTCCTTTCACAATCTTGATGCCCTCGTTTTTCATATTTAACAAGACAGGCCCCTCCCTTTAGAAATTCAGCTCTCACACTTTCTAGAAAAGAGAAGAATGGGGAGAAAGTGTTCAGGTGATTCTTTAACGGCTGCATAGCCATCCTGTTGACAACTTGGGGAGCAATATAAACTAACTTAAAAGGAGCAGCAGCTATCAGGAAGGCATGGTAAATGCTTTTAATCCCAGCACTAGGGACATAGGTAGAGGCATGAAGAGCTCAGTGAATTTAAGGCCAAACTGATGTTCATAGAAAATTTCCAGGTCAGTCAAGACCAGATAGTAAGACCCTGTTTCTATAAAATAAAATAAAATGCATTCACACAGACAGGCACACACAAATAAAAATAATTTAAGAAATTAATCTTTAAAAAAGGAAGGCAGAGCTTCTTGGATGGCCTTACTAGTTCCGCTCAAGTATTTACGAAGATCCAGGTGTTGGGTTGCTCTGTGCAGAGAGGACTCCGCACGTCTTTCTCCTCACAGAACACCACAAAGCAGCAGATTCCCTAAGCCTACAGAACTAAGTTGGGCAGAAAGAATTTAAAGACAAGGCTCCCTGAGTCAGATTTTCTGATCTCCCCAAGCTGACCAGTATCACTTTCACATCTTCCAGTCCACAAGTGGGGAGCTCGCAGTAAGGGCGCACTAGAACAATGGGGACAGATTTGCTCTGCAGAAAGCCAGTTAGTAAATATTGAGACATTGCCAAACAGTTCCCTTGGAAGCTACTTCAGTGTGCCACAGCAGCCGGAACGCAGTAAGAGACAATATATAAGAGACAATATATATGGATGAGCATGATAGTAGTCCAATAAAACTTGGAGAAAGTTGGCAAAATTGGGAAGTGGTGTGAATTTGCCTCACAGGCATAGATGTCATTGATGGGGGGGAAGAGACAGAGATGAGCCTGGAGCCTTTGGCCACTGCCAACTCCAGCGGAGTGTTTGTGGTTAATCCTGCACCACTCTTCCACACCGTCTGCACTCTCTAAGAAGAAACTTGAAGATGCAGCTGAGGGCAGAGCTTGGGAGGAAGTTACCTGAACACCAGGGCTCCATCCCGAAGGCCCAGGGAAATGAAGTCACTGTTAGGTCTCAAGGGACTGTCCCCCCTCCACAGCAACAGGCCATCTTTGGTGGTCGTCCTAAACCTCATGAAGGCATTTGATCTGGATCCCGACACCCTGGAGGAAATGCACAAGGGAGTCTGTGAAATCAAGCACCAGCATCTGTTTGGAGTCATCCTGGACTTCCCTAAGCAACCAGATGTGGAGATAAATTTCCCTCCCTGCATCTACAGGCACCAGGCGAGCAGAAGGAGCTCTACCCCTGCTGGTCACGGCGCTCATAAAACATCCTGGACTCTCAGTGAGCAGCAGTATCTGACCCTGCAAGGGAACACTTACAGAGGAAGACTTTGGCTGGCGTCACAGTCCCAGGAAGGTGGCCTGATGCTCCAGACTTTCTCCTTTCCTGCCCTATTACTCAATGTCTTTTGGGAAGCTGCTCCTCATTTCCCCGCAGAAAGTGGGCTTTGCAGTTTCTACAAGGCTCAAATCAGTAGTTTCTTTGGAGTCTAATCATGGCAATGAAAGGCCAGCATGGGCAGTAATGACCGTCCTTGAGCCCTTCTGGAGGGGAGGGAGAGATGGACAAGGTAGGGGTTCTCAAAGGAGGTGACTTGACGGAGTGTCTGTTGGTCTTGGAAGGGTGACATAACAGATTCCTAGAGGAAACCACAGGAAGCTACTAGGATAGTGGGTGTCAAGCAGAATGGCTTTTGGGCTGTATGCATCCCCAGGAAGAGGCTCCCGGGCTCCTATGTGCCTCTCACTTCCTAAGGCTAGTTTAGAAACTCATCTGGCTAAAATGATCAATGTTCCTCTGATGGGGCCTGAGAGGCTCCAGCAAAAGGTGAGGCAGAAGGAAATGTAAGTTAATATTGCCATTAACAAGACACTACTAGAACCTAAAGCCAAGGCTCTTGGAGTTTAGATGGTCATATCTTCCCAAGCTGGCCAGTGCCACTTCCACGGCTTTTACGCTGCCGGCGGGGCATATACCTTAGCAACAAGGGACACAGATGAGGTCCATTTTTTTCCTTACCCATTCTGGTAAGAAGAGTGGAGAGAACGTGTTTTTCTTTCCATTTTCCCATCAGTGGTACCATCACCCTGTCTCCCTCACACCTAGTTCCAGAGTTCTATGATACATTCAGTAGTGAATACTGGGCGGGCTTCCTGTCTAGGCTTGCCATGGCCTGGTCTAGACAGGAAGGCACCAAACTTGTCTTCCTCATGCAGGAAGCCCAACAGACCAGCTACAGGCAATTCAACCCTGAAAAGTCACCCAGGGAACCTTCTTGTCTCTGACTCTGATCCCATCTTCCTTGCCCCCTCTTGGCAATATGGACTGGCATGAACCAGTCAAGCCAATTTCGCTTCTCTTATCAATGCTTGAATTAAGAGCAGACATATAACTTACTATCCAATTTACCAAGAGGACTCTGGGGGAAGCTTCCATCTCTTTAATGAGAACCCTTTACACTTCCATAGGACATTGCCTAATTTGATAATCATCTTATGAGTGTCCTATGAACAGTTAGGGAATTTGCTGAGGGTAACATGACAGATATATAAATGAGATTTGGGGTCTTTGAGGACAGAGCAGATTCTCTGGATTGATCAGCCCAGCTAAAGACTGTACTTACTAGAGTAAATCCTTTTCCTGTTAAAGACATATGTTACTTGACCTTCTGAAGGCATCAAACTGAAACAGATCATGAACACTTCCGTTTGCGTAGCTTCACAAGGGTGCACATGAGCCTACCTGCACACATCAACACATGTGCTCTAGTAGAGGCGTCTGACCATCTCCTGCTACCACCATGGCACTAGCTCCCCTTAACTGTTGGTGGCCTCTGTAAGCACTGGAGGCTGATGACTTGGGCTCCTTACAAAAAGCTCTGCCTTGGGGGACTGAATGACCTTCTATCGTAGGGAGGAAAGGACCAAAGAAGGAAGAAAGTATACCTTGGCTGGATATGCATGCATCTCACTTAAATCCTCATACCAAGGCAATAAGCAGAAGCTGTGATTTGGGAAGTAAAGCAGAGCCTACTTCCTCCCACAAATCCATCCCTCTCAATCTTTCCTAAACAGTCCATCAACTGGGAACCAAAAAAATATATGAGACTATGGTGGCCATCCTAATTGAAATCACTGCAATAATCTGATATGCCTACAGTCACACGAAATGATCCAGAAAAATGATCTTTCAATCAATTTTGCTTCCCCAAACCCTAAATTCTGACCTAAAGCAGGGTGGCTTTGGGTTAAAGACTTGTCATCTGGTACTAGGCACCTAATCTAAAGGGAAAGGAAAATTCTAGAACAACTTTGCTAATTGTTGAAAGGTAGATGAACATTATCACATTATCAATGACAAAGCACAAAGGGACAAATGAAGTTGCCAACAGCAAACTTGGCTGGATAGAGGGTTCCCTAAGAGCCAACTTCACTCCTTGCCACATATACAGGCTGCTTGAAATTCTAGCCCATCCCTGCCTCCAGGGACCAGAAGCTGTAACTTGGGCATTTGTATGATGCCTTCTGTCCTTATGTCATGTTCTTCTGTCCACAGGAGGAAATCTGAGCAATCTCCACTGTACAGGCAGAGCCTCAGGAAGACAGCCGACCTTTGCTCCTGGAAACATGGGTACCAGTTTGGGATGCAGGGGCCCTGAGCTATGTGTCTGGCTGGGAGCAGCTGAGTCCTTCTACAACTGGCTCCAGGCAGATCTGCAGGCTACGGCACAGAGTAGCACAGAGCTAACAGCCCCACTAAGGTCATCACACTCCGGCCACAGGGGCATCCAATTCCTTCTGCCTCTCAAATTGGAACACTGGAAACCCCAGGGGCAAGCAAGTCACATTCTTCCAGGCCCTTTGACCAGAAAGCTTTGGAGTGCTTTTAACGAATGGGGTTGTTTTGGAAGACTAATGCCTTCGAGTTTAGTTTATTTGTTTTGTTTTGTTCTTGTTTCTATGTTTATTTCATGTGCCCCACACCCACCCCTAGTCCACGAGGAGAATTATTGTCTGGCATGGAAGATAAGGATAAGCTCTGGGAGTGATGCTAAGAGACTGACATCCATGGAAGAAGCAAGCTGCGGCACTGGTCCATTACCTCTTGAGGATATCTGGGTTGTCATAGGTCAGGTAACTGCGGCCGATGAACTGCGGGATCTCGATGGCTTCCGTAATAGCTGAGGCAGAACAAAAAATGGAAGTTATGCGGCATGTGGCCCTCTTGACCTCTCTGCTCATACCCGTGTCAGTAACATGGCTGGAAAGCTGGCCATGGAATGTGGCATTTGACAACTTGTCAGCCCCTTCCTCTGGGCTGAGCATGCACTGGCCGGGCTCATGGCAGCTTGGCCCAGTGGCCTGGCAGTGGTTTCTCCTCTCTCTCCCTTCCCCGGGGCCTGGCGGTTACTGTCACTGGCCTTGGCACTGCTGCGAAGGCCTTGCAATGTGCTGAAACTTGAACTGTCCCCAGTGCTTCTTGGAAGCTGGAGGAGAGCCTGAGCCATGTGGAGAGCAGCTGGGGATAACCCCAGAGTTTTGCCAAGAGAGGCAGAGAAAGTCATCCCCCAACAAAGTCCAGTGGGGTTCTTTATTTAGGGATCATCTACCGAACTCCCACAGCTCCGGCGAGAGAATAGGGAGTGCAATGTTTGAGCTCTGAGCCTTCGCTTAGACACGTGCAATTGTACAAAGCCCTCACCCCAAACTCACGGGGAACTCAGAGAGGACAGGCCTGGCTATTCCCAGAGAGACAGAAAGGGCCTAGGGCTGGCCCCCGCTCCCCCGCTAAGACTACAGCAGACCCTGAACCAGAACAGCTGCCTCATTCTGACTCCTGCCCACCCCTTACTTTCCAGTATTTTAGAAGTGAATTTCCTTCCTCCCGATTTCTCATCGCTTGGTTTCCCCGAGGAGTCACCCTTTCGTACACATCAAAAGGACAGGCATGTGTGGTGTCACAGGCTGGGATGTGCGGAGGGGATTTCTGGGACAAATAACCACACCACCTTCTTCCTCTTTGGAAGGATACAGAAGTAACAGCTTAACGAAACCAAGGTAGAACGCATCTCAAATTCAAAAAAACAAAACCGAACAAAACCAGAGCAACAACAACAACAACAAAAAGCCGATGAAACAATGACAGTTTCAAGAAGACATGTGCTTGATATGAAGAAGTAAGGACTCCAAACCCAGGGAAGAAAATGTATCATTTGATGCTGTGGACAACGGGGAGAGTTTAAATTTGACTTTTAAACATAGAAAAGAGAATGAGAGAGAAAGGTTATTGGATAGACAGCCTCTGGGCCAGGAAAGAGGGGGCACGGGAACTGGGAAAGCTAAAGAAGGGAAGCAAAAAGGGGAGCAGAGGTGATGGGGTGAAGGGAGAGTACAAGGTGGAGGAAGGGGAGGAAGAAGAGGAGGGGCAGGGAGCTCTTGGTAGAGGGACCAGACCCTTATTTCCAGAACTGTGTGCTGAAAAGGAAGTAGAAGGAAAGCACCCAGTTGACTGGCATTGTACCAGGGCCCAGCTGACTGGCATAGGAGTCTGGCCCTGGCCTAAACATAACCAAGAAGGCCCCAATGGGCTCTGCTTACCCCAGGGTGAGAGGCACAGCTCGGCCCCATCATTGCTGTTGCTGGCCCCATTTGTGGGCCTATGTCCAACAGCCATCCTTCCCTTTGGGCTCCTTCAAATGGTTATGATGTGTTTGTCACAAGTCAGCTCTGCAAACAGAGCCTCAGAAGGTGCCTGTCTGTGGAAATTAGCTAAGTCCAGCTGACTGCCAGCTAAAACCCCCAGTTTAGCACCCTCAAAGAAACTAGGAGAAAGCCAGCTTGGGAGTCCACTCCGGAAGGCAGATCCCTGGTAGCTTGGCTGGTGTGTGTGATGCCCACCCCATCTCCCTTCTGCCTGCAGTTGGCTGCGCTGAGCTCTTGGCCTGGCCCAAGCGGTTCAGTCTCTCCCAGGACTTACTGTACTTACTATTGAGGCAGTAGTTCCCACACTCTGCCAGGTGCCAGCGTGCAAAAGAAAGGGAGAGTCAGCACTCAGAGACATTGCACTCTACAGGGATAACTAGGAACTAGATCTGCCCACTTCACAAAGCCCTTTTGTGGACAGAATGGACGCTAGGCTGCTCTAAGAGCCCCTGGAAGTTTCTTCAGCGCATGGCATGATTAGTGTTGTTCCCCTCCCTCCCCCGCCCCATCCCACCGAGCTTATTGCAATTGAGGGTTTCAGAGAACTAAGGATACATTTATCATAAGCTCCCAAGGCTCCACCGTCAACCCACCTTCCTACTACCCCTGGAAAAATGGTTGTTGCTGTTCTCTAGTTTCAGGCAGCATGTAATCAAGGAACAACAGTAAGCCGACCAGCCACACATTCGCCCACTGGCCTTTGCAGGAGTCTGTGACCAAGCTTTCTCGTGATTAATGAAGGGCCAGGCATTCTCCAGAAACCACACCATTATATACCAGGACAATGCCCTCAATTTAGTCAACGCATGCAGGTGTGCAGGTAAAAAGCTGTTCCATTCAAAAACACCAGCTCTAGAAGTGACCATCAAGCCTGTTTCCCAACCTTCGTGGTTTAAGTTTTATTATAAACAAGTTTATATTTTAACCTAACCTTTAGACCTGGCCTTTCCTGTGTTCTTTCTTTTGTGGCAATGGCCCAACTCGTGCATTAATGAAAATGTCGTGGCATTCCCTCACGCCTATGTGGTACAGCACATGCCATCAGGTGGTGCCAAAACTGCCAACGAAGAGTAGCGTTCCACGAGCAAGTTTCACCCCTCACCCAAGAGAATCTCCCACTTGAGATATTTAGAGTTTTTGAAAAAGAGTCAAAAGAACAATTCTCTTTGGCAAACACACTCATATGCAGTTAGACAGAGAGGGCCGTGAGGGTGCTATAGTCCCACCATCTCAATATCCAGAAGGCTAGTGGGCAGCATTGCTTCTGGGTACACCTCAGGGCCAGGGAACAATCAGACTGGTCAACTGGTCAACCGTCAAGGCAGAATATACCTTTCTAGGGCAATTTACTTGGTCCATAATCCTTTGGTGTACAGGATGAGCAATTCAATCCCTTTGAATGCTGACACCTGGAAAATCCCACATTCAACATCGTGGCATGGGTCTCATTCAAAAGGTGGGCATGCTAAAAATGCTGCAGAAGATTGCTTCCGGGTTCGACAGGAAAGTTACTTATTAGAAACACAAATAAACCTCATATTTAGATTTGAGTGCCATTGTCAAGATATCTCTTCATGTATATGTAAGTATTCCAAACACTAAAAAAGTCTCTAATTGGAAATGTTTTTGATCCCAAGCACTTTGGTTATGGTCTATACAACCTAATTTAGTAGCTACAATATATAGAAACAAATAAAACCTTTATTTTATTTATCTATCCTACTAGGCCTGCAACTAACTAAAGATCAGTGTACCTCAGACACTCCCATTTTTCCAGTGTTTAATGATGTACCATCCTATAAAAACAAATTCCCAACAATATGCATGACTTGCATGTTTTAGGAACAAGTGTTTGTGAATGGTTTTTAAAAAGTGGGATTTACATCTACTGAAGCAGTTTTCTTCCACAATAACACAAATAAACAAAAAAATTTATTTAATCACCCATATCAGCTCTAGCAATATATGAATGCACTAAGATCGGCATAAAACATCCAAATGCCGAACTTGCGTTAGATCAGCGTTGCTCAGGCAAGTGAGGTCTTCTGAAGAACCTAGCCTTGCTCAGGAATGTTGTGCCTCAGGCTTTGGCCCTGCCTCCAAGGTTGTTGGCTTTGAGGTGTGGCGAACAGCCCACTTGCTATGGAGAAATGGCTCCATCTAGTGGCCTGCCTGATTCTGCACCACCTGTGTCCCAGCCGTTTTCAGGAATGAAAGACGGATCACAGCTAACAAGTTATTTTGCAGGTGTGTGTGTGTGTGTGTGTGTGTGTGTGTGTGT